>JAYMSM010000528.1:0-10184 GCA_036897885.1 Plantago crassifolia | reverse complement strand
ATCATGAAGACCTGATCCTGGCCTGGAAGATAAATTCCTACATAGTGTAATATATATGTTGTCATACTACTGTATGCCTAATTTCTTGTTTTATTATTTATAAGATCGTATCAGTTTGTTGATAATAATAATCTAGAAGCTTGTTTACTGTGAACATGTTTATGATCAGTAACACGTTCCTGATTCCAGAATTGTGACACTGGGTGTCATTTTACAGTTTCTTGCCAATTCAATAGATATACGTACAGGCGGAAATGATCGATTAATATGATAGATAAATCACCAAAACCTAAGATTTGTAGTCAGTTTCCAACAGATGTTCATCTGCTAAGTGCTAAGTTTATCAGAGGTGACATTTTGATACAGCTGGTTAACTAGTTGTATGGATTAAAGTTCCCTGAAAATACTGCTACAATCAGGCGAATTCCGAAGTGACCTATTTTCAGGCAATGACCTGTGGAATGTGGGACGACCATATTTGGTGAGGTGAAGTATAATCAGTCACCCTCCTGAAATCAGGGATGCCCCTTAAGCTACATCAATCCCATATATAGCATTGGCCAAGTTTTCGAAATGAAATAGAGCCGAAAACCAAAGAACAAGAGAAAGATAGCTCTTACCCCTTACCCAACATCAATAACAAGGGTAGGAGAGAAAGAGTTACAAAACACAAAAAAATAATTAAAAAACAGAAAACAAAAAAGAGTTCGGAATTTAGTATGAGGATGGCGAACAAAGGCACTATAATCGCGGTCCTCATCTTATGTTCTGTCCTGGTCTCCAGCGAGGCACGTGGTCGTGGACGTGGTGGTATTATTCGTGCTCGTCCTGCTGCTCCTGTTGGAACCATATTCAATGTTCTGGATTTCGGTGCTAAACCTAACTCGAGGGTAGAAAGTACCCAGGTTAGTGTAATCTTTACGACCTGATAATGTATCTGTAGACCAGGTCTATTAGAACTTGTGGCTGACGACAAGGTTAAAATTGTCTACGCTCATTTCTCTGTTAATTTGGTCGAATGTGAGCCATACTCTTACAGAAATCGGAACTTTATACCTATGCAGGCCTTTATTAAGGCATGGAACGCTGCCTGTTCCTTCAACGGAGTAGCAAGGATGCTGATCCCTCCAGGCATTTACCAGCTTGGTGAAGTTGTGTTCCAAGGACCATGTAAAAACCCGTTCCCTGTCACAATTTTCCTTCAAGGAACACTTCAAGCGCTTAGTGACCCCTCTCTATACACCGGTAAGGGATGGCTCTCCATCGATGATGTCAATGGAATAGTCTTAACCGGTGGAGGAACCATAGACGCACAAGGCCAGAAAATGTGGGCGTATAACGATTGCCAGTCAAACTCTGAATGCGTTCACCTACCCGCTGTAACAATCTCATAAACCTGAGCTAGCTAGTTACATTGTTACCACAGTTTACTCACATGTGAATGATTTTGAAGAATACAATTGTTTGTGCAGAGTTTATACATGGTTGGAACCTCTAACGCAAAGATTAAGCGTGTAAAGTTCCTCAACAGCATGGGATTCCACATGCACATCACTCGTTGCAATTCCGTTAGGCTAATAGGCCTGACCATTACCGCTCCTGGGGACAGCCCAAACACTGATGGGATGCATATTAGTCAATCTAACACTGTGAAAGTCGTTAGGAGCACTATCGGCACAGGGGATGATTGTGTCTCTA
The DNA here is from genome assembly GCA_036897885.1 of Plantago crassifolia. Taxonomy (NCBI): domain Eukaryota; kingdom Viridiplantae; phylum Streptophyta; class Magnoliopsida; order Lamiales; family Plantaginaceae; genus Plantago; species Plantago crassifolia. The sequence goes on along the minus strand of JAYMSM010000528.1, from coordinate 8,486 downwards.
TCGGCCAAGGCTCTACCAATGTCACAGTTAACAAGGTCACATGTGGCCCTGGCCACGGCATCAGTGTTGGAAGTCTTGGAAAGATACCTGATGAAAAGGACGTTTCTGGACTCATTGTCAAGAACTGCACCTTAATCGGTACAACAAATGGCCTCAGGATCAAGACGTATCAAAACTCCGCTCCTAGCAGGGCTTGGGGAATGATGTTCCAGGACATCGTCATGACTAATGTGAAGAACCCCATTATCATAGACCAGAACTACGGAAAGAAATCAACCAAGGTTCGTTCATTTCTTTACATAGAATCATGTTCCCTTATACATTGTTCTTAACTATATCGAATTCTTGCAGCCGTCTATGGTGAAAATCAGCGACGTGATCTACCAAAACATCAGAGGAACCACAATATCACCACTTGCAGTCGATTTCTCGTGCAGCCCAAGCGCTCCATGCCAGAACGTGAGGCTCCACAACGTCAACCTGCAGATGACAGGACCAGCAAAACTAACAGCACAATGTCTTAATGCCAAAGTAGGCTACAGTGGTCTGCAGATTCCACCACCATGTTAAGCATTTGAAGAATGTGATCTTTGCCTTTCACATTCTTTGTCAAGTAGATGTAGGCTACCAACAGACACATATACCTTTTGCCAGTGCAGAATTGTGCTGGGATTTTTCCACTTTTGACAATTTTTCATTTGTTTCGAAGTATTGATGTTGATTAAGGTGCTGTTTGATGTCATATCCCTTACATTGGGGACCTGGAACTGGAAATTTTCAGGTGAATTTTTAAAGAGGTTGGGATTTTGTGAGTTCTCTAGATGTACATTGGGAAATTTCCCTTATTTAGTAGTAGTACCATAATATATTTCTATACTTTTCTTCGTACATGCGTTATACATGCATCTTCGTAATTGAACATTGTGGTGATGGTATTGTCCTTCTCGAAAAGATAGATTTTGCAAGACCTAGCCTTTTGATGGCCGAGCTCCAACCATTTGGACCGGAGTGGTTACTTCTCGACTATTTTCCGGGTGATAAGCTAACCTCCAAACGAATGTGTATTTTAATCGAACACTTAATAATCAATCGAACAGCACGCACACGGGACTTCTTATCGAATCTAACGAACATTACAATTAGGGCTGCAAATGATTTGAGCCGAGTCAAGCTATGCAAAAGTTCAGCTCAATAATAATGGTTATGACTAGGCTCAAACGAGCTTCACCTCTTACACTCGAACTCGGTTCAGAATCATTTTTATATGCGAGCTCGCACGCTCGTATGTTTCTAAAACCAACTCTAAACTTCGTAACCTTATAACTCGGCTTTTAAGCTCAAATTTAGCTCGGCTCGTAATCTCGACACCATATCAAGCACTATATCACAGGTATGTATTCGAGCAGTTCGTCTAAATTTCAGATCAAGTACTTAAATATTCAAGATTGACTCGACTAGACTCGACTCGACAAAATAAACTAACCATATTTCAACTTTCAGCTCCAGCCTCCACTTCCACTCTTCAAAAACTCTTTTGCGGCTCCAAGTTCGACAACCATGGCGGCGTCGCTCTTCGCCACACGGCGGGCTTTAGCCACCGCACTCTCCCGCCGCTCACGCCTCACCCTTCCTCTCCTCCAGAACCACTACCAACAAACCCAACCATCTCATCCTACAATTCAGAACCGTTTCAAGACATCTAAGGTTGGTCACTCCCCCTTAAACGATCCAGCTCCCAACTGGAGCAATCGGCCCCCCAAGGAGACCATTCTTCTCGACGGCTGCGATTACGAGCACTGGCTTATTGTCATGGAGTTCGATTCCGATCCTAAACCCTCTGACGAGGAGATGATCGATTCTTATGTCAAAACCCTAGCTTCCGTCATTGGAAGGTATATAATGCTTCCAATTTTATTGATTGCCTCTTTTTATTGATGCAAAATTGATTTTGCTTCAATTTTGTTGATAAGTATAAGTGACTTCATTTTATTGATGCAAATTGATTTTTGCTCCAAATAATTTTGTTGATAAGTTTAAGTGAGTTCTAGTAAATTCCATACTTCTACTACTAGTCTATGATACATGATTATCTAGAAATGAAGAGAATAGCTTGTGGTGGATTTGATGGTGTGTTTATTGCTGATTTTCGAGCTTTATGTACATGTTAGGCGTAGGCGAATACACATTTTGTGGTGAGTGGGTGAGCTGTGGTTATTCCGAATATATTAGGATTGCTAAGCGTTACCGACTAGCACACGAGTTTTTGTCGTAGATAAATGGTGCACCATGTTTCATTCTTAGTCTTGCCTGGTGAATAAGAAATCCCTGTAAAGGTTTAAGAAGCCTAATCCTTGAATTTCTGTGAGGGGCTGTTTTCAGGTCTGAAATTCGTCACTAATAGGTCACCAAATCGTTATTGTCTTGACCTTCGTAAATGATATGAAAGTACTTGACATGAGAGAAGAATTTGGTATATCTAGCATTTTTGTGAATGGTGTTTGTATTTGATGGATATGCAGTGAAGAGGAGGCTAAGAAGAAGATTTATTCAGTTTGTACATCTACATACACTGGGTTTGGATGTTTGATCTCCGAAGAGCTATCAATCAAACTCAAAGGTAAAAATTACTATACTGTATACTTACCTGTTCACTAGTCCACCCCGACTGATGCGTTGATTTCAGAATTATCTTACAAATACCAGTCTTAGACTTTCCATCCCAATTTATGGTGGTTTTTCTAGGAAATCCTTTTCCCATCACTCTGAGCAGATGTGCTTCCACTAAACTTTGGTGCTAATGAAACACCGATGCTTAGTATTGGGGCCTCGCTCTTTTGATATGCTCTTACTTCTGTAATATCCTTTTATTTCGCTCTTTTGCTTGATGTTCTTAGCTTGTGGCTCATATTGGACTATTTTGTGATTAATAGATCTGCCTGGGGTCTTGTGGGTATTGCCTGATTCATATCTTGATGTTCCCAACAAGGATTATGGAGGTTAGTAGCTACAAATGCACATATTCTAATCTGCTTGCTATAATTTCGACATTGTCTCTAATTTCACTGAATGATTTATAGGTGATCTGTATGAGGATGGAAAGGTTACCCCTAGACCACAGTTTAGACTCTCTCAAAGTCAAAGTAATAGGGGCGGTCGTCCAAGACACGATAGACGCCGTACAACAATGCAAGTAGAACGTGGAGCCCCTGCACCGGCTGCCTCAAAACAATGAGGTGCTCAGCATCAACCTCCAAATCAATGATGCCTAGGCGACATTGAAAACGTCTTGTTAGAATTAGGTGTCTTTATTTTATCTGCAATGTTGCACTTATTCTAGATATGAGGTTCCAGAATGCAAAGATGCTATCTTTCTGAACTCTCTGATGACTAATGCTACCAAATTTATGCGATTTAGCTTTTATCGCTTGTTTATCGTGGACTTGGGTCTATTCTCCGATATGTTACTCATGTGTTCATGGTCGACTCATATACACCCGAGGCATTGAATCACTTGGGACTAGAGTTGGCTCGAGGGCTAGCTAATTTATGCGAGACAAGCTACTATTAAATAGTTCGCTGAAATTCCTGACGAAGTGGACTTGACTCGAGCATGCGATGAATCTGAGAGGAGGTAGGAACCTCTTAAAAATCAAGGCTTTCAAGTCTTACCGACACCGAAGCTATACAAATACATTGTCATTCACGCCCAACCACCTCCAATCACTTTAACTACCCGTTTGTTAGAAGTGAGTGAATGATCTCCTAAAACTTACCCTGAAGCTCCTAACCGAGTACATGTCAATTGTTGAGTAATGAAAATATATCAAATATACGAAGTTTAAATTAAATACTATATGATATTGATATCTCTTGAATATACGTCTAACGAAAATTTATGGACTGAAAAACTGAGAATTTAAAGATATACGGGAGGAAAGAAGTTATACTGCGGAAGTTCGGGGACGAAAATGCAAACTTTCCTGGATTTTTCACAACCCAAATCGCCCCTTCTCCGATCACAGTAGTTTCAGCTGAACCAGATCATCTGAAACGACGATAACAATTTCTTGACCCTTTTCAAACAGCTGATCGAATCTTGTAATCTCTGAAATCAACGAAACTCTACAATGCTGCAGTGCATCTTTCTGCTCTCAGATTCCGGGTAACTCTTCTACTATTTCCAATCTTATCTTGCGATTTCTTCTGCTATTGCAAATCGGTTTCCTCGATTCAGCTCCGAAATTCGAGGATCAAGTAGTTGTTAGCTGAATAAGTGAAGAAAGATGTAATCTTGATGTGTTCGGTACTTTGGATTCGATTGTGATTACGGTTATAGTAAACTGTCGGATTTTGAGGAAGTTATTGATTTGTACATAAAAGATGTAATCTTGATGTGTTCAGTACTTCGGATTTGATTGTGATTACGGTTATTGTGAACTGTCGAATTTTGGGGGAAGTAGCTGGATGTTTTATTGAATTTGTGAAATTGTGCATTTTTATGTAAATTTCAGGGAAGTAGCTGGATATTTTATTGAATGTGTGAAATTACGCATGTGTGTGTTAATTTCAGGGAAGTGATACTGGAGAAACAGCTCACGGGTCATCGAGTGGACCGCTCTATATGCGCGTGGTTCTGGGACCAAATACTTGCTCAAGGTGAATCGTTGAAGGTAATGTGTAACTAGGCCCCTTGAGTGTGTTTTATGCGTTAAACTATGTGAGCTGCACCTTATTTTTGCTTGCTTGGTCGTGATATTGTAGCTTGTACCGGTTATTGCTTCACCTACGCATTACCTGTTTCAAGTGGTTCGGGAGGGGATTACATTTCTGGCTTGCACGCAAGTTGAGATGCAGCCTTTGATGGCAATTGAGGTGTATACTTTACTGTCTTGCAAGTTGCTAGTAGTTCTTGTTACCTCATTTGTTATGATTATGTCTGCTATAGCTTCAGAATCTCCTTGTACGGGATATATGTCAAGTTACACACTATCTATGAAATTGTATTTTGCAGTGTCTTTGTCGTGCTGTCTTGGGCTACACTACTGTGAAAATATCTTGATCAGCATGATACCTGTTAAGCTTATGGGAACTGGGATATTTTGGTTGTTTAAACCACATATCTCTGTTATATTTTTCTAACATTGAAAGCGATGAAAACTCTCTTCTCATCAACTTATTACTTGGAGCACAAACAAAATATTTTCCTACTTTTCTGGATAGTATGGGTTCTACTCCAACAATGTTAGTGATCGTTATGTATGGATTTTGAGTCTGAATAAATTTCTTCTCTTTTATATTATTGGAAGAGTTTTGTGTTATTTTATCTACGTATATCCAAGACTTGACAAGTTCATTTCTAGTTCCTTTGCAGGGTAGCTGATGTTCTTTCAGATTATCTGGATGGCTTAAATGAAGATCTAATCAAGGATAACTTCGTCATTGTTTATGAGGTACCAACTATGCATGTATCATCATTATATTGTGAAGTCTGGTTTAGATATATGCACAATGCTCATCTGTCTTTATTGTGCTTGAGTTAACTTCATACATGTTTTGATTATATGCATTTTGGTGAATTCTAGGCGAGTTATGTGCTTGATTATGGCCATGTATCTTCCTACTCGTTCCCGTATGTTTAGTCGTTGCAGTTCTGGAGTTGCAGGGAACTATCTTACAAATGGGTCTATTAGATTTTCATTAAACAACACACAAGAATATTTACACAGAACCATCCTTATCCATTTTATTGCAATATCTTTGAAGCTTGCTTCATCAGTTACTTCCCCCGTTTGGTTACTCCCCCCCAAATGAGTAGTGTCTGTTGACCTGGTGACTTTATGCAGCTTAGAATTAGAAGACACAGTCTTTGCATTATGATAGTTTTATTGTTGTGCGGGTTTTGGAGATTCGGTTATGGATTTTAAACCTAAATTTTATTATTCCTCAAGGAAGACGATTGCATGAACATTTGCTTGTTAGCCAATCAATTTATTATCTATGCTTATAAATTCTTGCCACGTTCTTATGGGTTTTCCTGAACTCATAAATTTCTGATTTAATATTCTCTACAGTTGCTGGATGAGATGATAGACAATGGTTTCCCCCTAACCACAGAACCTAATATCCTGAGGGAAATGATAGCTCCTCCAAACATCGTTAGCAAGGTTTTGAGTGTTGTCACTGGGAACACTTCGTCGAATATGAGCAACACTCTTCCAGGTGCAACTGCATCTTGTGTTCCATGGAGAAAAGCGGAGCTTAAGCATGCCAGTAATGAAGTGTATGTTAGTTTAGACGAGGAAATGGATGCCATTATAAACAGGTATGCTTAAACCTCTGAATTGCGTCAAACCAATCACCAAGACAAATTCCGCGTTCATACTTCGTACTGAATATGTTGAAGAAAATTGATTCACTGGTAGAATTTGAACTTGTTTATTTATGACATTATGCTCAATTTTGTGAACATCTCTTTCAATATGCAGTTAGTAGTCTTAATTTACTCATGATTGAATTTCCTCAAGTTCATGTCTTAGACTTCCCTTTCTCAGTCTCACATGTTTGTTTATACCTGCTTCATAGAGATGGGCTTCTAGTAAAATGTGAGATGTACGGTGAAGTTCAAGTCAATTCTCAGCTCGCAGGTCTCCCTGATCTCACTCTCTCATTTGCGAACACTTCAATTATCAATGATGTGAGGTTTCACCCTTGTGTTAGACTCAGACCATGGGAGTCGAACCAAATTTTGTCATTTGTTCCACCTGATGGACAATTCAAGCTTATGAGCTACAGGTTTGTGTGTTTTCATAAATGTTTCTTAGCTCATTTGCATGAGATTATTTCTCAAACAACTCTAATTTCTTATTTACATTTTACTTTTTTTTCTCAGGATAAAGAAGTTGAAAAATATTCCAATTTATGTTAAGCCACAATTTACATCTGATTCTGGGACATGCCGGATAAGTGTTCTGGTTGGAATAAAGAATGATCCTGGAAAGCCAATCGACTCAATAACTGTTAAATTCCAACTTCCTCCATGTGCTGTATCGTCTGATATTTCCTCTAATTGTGGATCGGTAAACATCCTTGCTGATAAGGTATTAAATCTCTCTGTTCATGTGTATCTTTGTATTTGTTGGCTTCCCTACTAATCTAGTTTAATATAGGGATTTCCCCTTAGCTACGATTTGGTTTTAGTAATTGATCAACGTCAACCTGCATCTTTGATTAATGTTACTGTTTGTGCAGACATGTTCGTGGTCAATTGGACGGATCCCAAAAGATAAAGCTCCGTCAATGTCCGGCACGTTGGTGCTTGAGCCAGGCATAGACCGGCTCAATGTATTTCCGACTTTTCAAGTGGGTTTCAAGATTGCAGGTGTTGCTCTCTCCGGTTTGAAAATAGATAAGTTGGATTTCAAGAACTTAGCAGCGCGTCCCTATAAGGGTTTCCGAGCTCTTACACGAGCTGGTGAATATCAAGTCAGATCGTAGCTTGTGTGGAGACCGGTTTCATTCATGCGATATGTGTGCTTGCTATACTGCAGTTCATTCTTTTTGATCTTCCATTTACATGTGTGAGACACTCGATGGATTTGCCAAGTTTGGTCAAAGGGAGGAGCTTAGCTGAGAATGCAAATTGTAAATGTTGTATTGAGTATTGATGAGTTTTTGTTCTTAAGGCAATTGTGCAAGTACTAATGAAAAAGGCATCAGTTTTTACTTGTGGCATCACATACACATGAAATGAATATACATACACATCATGTTGTTACGCGAGCCGGCTCGCCTAACTTGATAAGGTTTAATTTCGAGCTTCCATAACAAGTTACTCCTACTCGGGCTCATTTTTTACTTGATTTTGTTTTGAATCGAAGTTGGATTTGGCTCGGTTGAAAATTTGGTGGAGTCACGTATGAGTCATATATTTGTTGACTCTTATTATCCCTTCTCAAGCACGAATTTAATTGCACCAGGAGTCAAGTATGATTTCATAACCAAATTCATGTGGAATGAATAACGAACTAAAACTCAAACTGGACATGATTTGTTCAGTTCACTTTAATTTCAGTCGTGTTCTATTCCATTCAGTTCAATTCAGGTTTACGTAGTTTATATTTATGTTTGGATTCAGTTTAGTTTCATTCAGTTGAGTGCATAGATTTTCAGGTGAATTAACGGAGCCTCACATCATGTATTAACGTGGTGGGTCATGATTAATATTAACAATTTTTTTCAACAATACTTCGTGTCTCGAAATATGTGATGAGCATCATAATGTGATGTTCAACAAAGACACTTGTACTGTATACAATGCTGCCCAGGAATGTGTAATGACAGGTACAAGATCTGGTGACAACTGCTATTCCTTTGGGAAAGAGTTGCTATGTCACACAATCAGGGTGAACACAGCTGAACTATGGCACCAGAAATTAGGCCATATGAACTATCGAACCATGGACAAACTGCTTAAGCTTGAAGCAGTA
>JAYMSM010000527.1:0-10186 GCA_036897885.1 Plantago crassifolia | reverse complement strand
GATGTTATTTGAAGAACTTCAAGTTAGTTTTATGTTTTCTTCATTAGTTTAGTGTAAAAAAAACTGAAAAAAATGTGTAATTTCGGGAAACCCGCCTCCTGGGCCGCCTTGAAGCGGCCCAGCCACACCAAAGCGAGCGATCCAGAGAGTTCTGGACTGGGCCACCTTGGTCCCCGCCTCCTAGCCCGAATCAAGGTGGCCTAAGCTCAGCCCTTATTTAAAAAAAAATTATAAAATCCAAAAAGCCAAAATACAGAAGACATCATCTTTCTCTTCTCGCCTGGCAGAGCCACGGAGATCGACTCAGCCGGCAGCTCCTCCATACTCGCCATCGTCTCTCCTTTGCTCTCTCAAATCGACTGCCATCTCCCATCCTCTGCATTCTGTTCTCTCTGCCATCAATCGCCATCCTCAACCTTTCCACTACAACATCCTTCGCCACTATTATAATCGCGATGTCCGAGCTTAAACAGTGGGCGATTAAATTGGGTGAATCTTGAGGAATTATGTGTGTCGTTCTTGCTGTTATTGTGTTGTTCCTGATCGAATTGGTTAGGGGAATCGATGTGGGAATAGATTTGGGTTGCCCTGTTCTTAAATCAGGATTGAATGAACATTTGCTTGGATTTAATGATTTGAGAGGATTATGGAAGTTTCACGAGCTCAGGGATTCAATTGAATAACACTACAAAAAAATAGGGAATCTGGGACGGATGTATCCGTCCCAGAACAGCCAGCGATCCGTCCCAATTCCATTTTGGGACGGACCCAGGGACGGATGGCTGGCCGTCCCCAAAATGTGCGTCACAAGGCCAATTTGGGGACGGCCTGGGACGGATCTCTGGCTTGGGACGGATAATCCATCCGTCCCATTGTATTTATTTCTGACTTTATTTAAAAATAAAATCTGGGACGGTATATTATCCGTCCCACACTATTTTTCTTTTTTTTATATGAAATAAACTGGGGACGAATATTTATCCGTCCCAAATATATTTTGTATTATATATTTAATTTTAATTAATCAGGGACGGATATTCATCCGTCCCAAAACTTTTTTTTAATTTTTGTTTAAAAAAATTTGGCGAATTTTAAATTTATATAAAAACAATATTTAATTTTAAAATTTATATAAAAACAATATTTAATAAAATGTAATCCGGAATCAAATTCATAAACTAAACATTATCCGATATAAGTCATACATAAACTGGAAAAGTAAAATCGAAGAATGTAGCAAGCTAGTCTATGTCTTCCATATCAACCTCGGGCTCGTCCTCCTGCGGGGGTGGTGTATGAGGAGGCTGCATCGCACCTGCAAAGGCATGTGGACCGGCACGCATTGGTGGCGTTTGTTGACGTACATAGTCGAGGAATTGATTGTACTCCTCCTGGGGCATCCACTGAGGCCGCTGACCAGATCTCTTCACTTTGTGGAAGACTTTCCTAAACTCCCTATTCGCGACCACGTCGAAGACCGGCCAAATTTGTGCAACCATGGCAGCCGGAATGTAGTACTGTGTCTGTCCATATATATGCCAAATAAACAAACACTGAATCAGTTCAAAATAATGTGTAAATATGCAGTACAATTATAATGTAAGGCCCTATTAATATAGAAGATAATATTGATAAGTTAACCAATAGCAGCCTAACAAATGAATTTGGTATTTTTCTAGTATATGCATGAAGGCCAACGCATTACCACGTAGTTAAGGTTATATTACCAACTACATGGCAGTGTGTTAGCCGCCAAGCATACTAGGAAAATTATCTAACAACGGTACGTATATTCGTTAGGTTCTTTCTTACAGCTATCAGAAACCCAGCGAACATGTTCACTGGGTTTGTGGTTGCTGTAAAAAAGAACCTAACGAATATACGTAGCGATGTAGATAATTTTCTTAAACCCAGCGAACATGTTCACTGGGTTTGTGATACTGAAACCGAATTTAGGGATGTGGAGTAGCTAGATATAACCAGGAAAATTCAATCAGGCAATGCCCCAGACTCTAACATAAGTCAACATCAATAAAATCGACATGAATATCTTATCTTCAAATTATTTCCTTATCAAAATCATACACCTAGATATATATACCAATGTCCAGATCTTTTCAGCCCCACTATGTACGTAGAGTATGACTACACAGAGTGGAGCTGACAAGATATAGACAGTTTGGTATGGCATATGACATTGAGAAGGAAACACTTTGAAGATGAGATACGCAAACCGAATTTAGGGATGTGGAGTAGCTATAGATATAACCAGAAAATTCAATCAGGCAATGCCCCAGACTCTAATTTACATCTATTGTCGATAAACTTAGTTATTGTTTTAATTTGCTTCACGGCCAACTCACTACCATGTCGTTAAGCATGCTTTTGGAGCGTATTACCGTGCAACGACAAGGCAGGGAGTTGGCCGTAAAGCATACTAAAACAAAACAAAGTCAATCCATACTTACGATCATTAATTAGGCAATGCCCCAGACTCTAATTTACAACAATTGTCGATGAACTTTGTTATTGTTCTAATTTGCTTCAAGACCAACCCATTACCACGTCGTTAAGCATGTTTATGGAGCGTATTACCGTGCAACGACAAGGCAATGAGTTGGCCGTAAAGCATACTAAACCAAAACAAAGTCAATCCATACTTACGAGATCATTTATTAGGCAATGCCCCAGACTCACATACAGACTCTTATATAATAAGACTTGTTATATAGGCAATGCCCCAGACTCAGACACAGAATCATATATAATTATAACACAGGCAATGCCCCAGACTCACACATGCATGAAAACAATAACTTCATAAATGACTTACCCTAACACGCTCAAAGATTGACAACCTCCACTCGACGGTGACATTGGTCCACACCCAAATGTTACGCGGTCTATGCGTAAGAATTGCATTCCTGATTGCCATGACCACTTTCTGGGGAGCCAACCTATAAAGTAATTACTTAGTCAGGCGAAAACAAACAAGTAATTTCATAAAACTTATATGTACCATAGTTACTTACGCTGAATCGGAAACTTTGAAAAGAACTGGTTTCCCGTCCCACATAGCATCACCGACAAAGTCCGTGAAAGGACAACCATCGTCCGGGAGACCCATCAATTGCGGTGGCAGCGACATCTGTTAATATAAAAATGATATATATGGACGGATGAAGGGTTGACTTGTATTAACTTAACTAATTTGGCAGGCATTTTACAAAGTCGGCATGAATATATGAAACTTTCTCACCTTGGACCTCATTCCTCCCACTTGATGTATGAGTTTATGCACTAAACTCGTTAATCAAGTGGAGAGAGAAATAGAGTCCAAGATGGAAAAGCTTCGTTACTCTCGACTTTGTAAAATACCTGCCAAATATAGTAAGTACAAGTCAAACCAACACCGACACAATACATCATTAAACAAATTAGTAAAAATACAAATGTTCTGAATTTATCTGCTATATTTAATGTAATCTATTCTATCCAAACAATTCAGTGTCCCAAATACCTCTGGACCGACAGCATGTCGGCACATGCTTCTCCAGAAAACCGAATTAGCTCCTCTAGGCCTAGGCATCAACCTTCTACATATATGAAAAACGAATAACATAGAGAATTAAACATTATTTTTCAAGCACACAAACATTTAACTAACGTGAATGATCCTATAATTTTTCGGTCTCAAAGTACTCGTCACAACTGTCGTCATCGGAAGTAGAATCATATCGAATGAGATGATTCTACTTGCGATGACGACAGTCATGACGAGGACTGTAAGAGAGAAAAATCGTCTATCATGTCAATAACAGAGAAAATTAAACATTAACGTGAATGATCCTATAATTTTTCGGTCTCATAGTACTCGTCACAACAATCCTCATCGGAAGTAGAATCATCTCGAATGAGATGATTCTACTTCCGATGAGGATAGTAATGACGAGGACTATAAGAGAGAAAAATCGTCTATCATGCTCACCTATTCGAATCAATATTTCAATATTTCATTATTTAATACGGCAAACAAGATTGAAACTACAAACAAGAAATAATGTGATCAAACCAATAAAACCAATGCAGCTATCACCACTACCTCCAATAATGACAACTGAAAAGTGACATGTTTCGGTTCCAACTGCACAAGTTATATCTACCTTCTCTGATTAATCAAAATCGAAATGAATCCACTTTATTTCAATTTCCATAAACCAGAGAGAGCAGATTTAACTTGTGCCGCTGAAACCGAAACATGTCAATTTCCAGTTATCATTATTGGAGTTAGTAGTGACAGTTGCAATGGTTTTACTAGTTGTAACACTTTATTTCTGAATGTAGTATCAACCCTGACTCCCGTAGTAAAAAAAGAAATAATGAACATATTGCTTCGACTAATTTCTCATTTTCAATATCTTCATCAATACTTATGGAGACTCATGCTATCCAAGAGAATAGTCGTTAGGTTCTTTTTTGCTTGCAAAAAAGAACCTAACGAATATTCTCTTAGAAAGCATACTGCTTCCATACGTACTGATCACAATGAAGATATGGAAAGTGTTAACATATTAGTTCAATTCCTAAACTAACCTAGTTTTCATTTGTACTTCATCAGTACGTATACTCCTTAGGTTCTTTCTTACAGATATCAGAAACCCAGCGAACATAATATTCACTGGATTTGTGATACCTGTAAAAAAGAACCTAACGAATCTTCAGGCATGAGTGTCCATACATACGTACTGATCATCTAAAGGCTTCGAATCCTAACCTAGTTTTCATTTGTATTTTCACTACATACCAGACTCATATGTAATTTCAATGATTAGGCAATGCCCCAGACTCACATATAATTAGGCAATGCCCCAGACTCATGTATATTCTCTTAGAAAGCATACTGTTTCCATACGTACTGATCACAATGAAGATATGGAAAGTGTTAACATATTAGTTCAATGGGTGAATTACATCTAGTACCCTCTTTAGATTCTCTAATTACATTTGGGTGACCACTAAATCATCAATTACATATAGGTCCAATAAATCATGTTTTCTGGTTTTGTTAACAAAACAACCAAACATGACCTATATACAATTTTGCATAAATTTCCTCTAAGTTTTAAATTTTCAATTCTAACCCCTATCTAATTTTGTTTTTTCATAAATACTCATCTTCATCAAGATTTCTTCTTGAAAACTAAATCTCCATTGATGAATACCTTGAAGATCTCCAAAACTAAATCTTCCTTCCTATCTTTTTTTTTTAATTGAAGCATCACGATACCATAGCTCCGCCTACGCATGGCAAATCTCCGCCCAGATCTGGGCGGAGCAGGAGCTCGCCCAGATCTGGGCGAGCTCCGGCGGAGCTGCAACAGTTGCAGCTCCGCCTGGGTAATGGGCTCCGCCCTTGGGGCGGAGCTGGAGCAGCTCTGTGACAGAGCTGCTCCAAGCTCCATTAATGGAGCTTTAACAAAGCTCCATTAATGGAGCTTAAAGATTAAAAAAAAAGAATAGGAGGTAAGAAGGAGAGGAGAAATGGAAGAGGAGAAAGAACAAGAAGAAGAAAGATGAAAAAGAAATGGTGAAGTTGGATTGGAGCTTGAAGCTCTATTAATGGAGTTTGGAGCTCCATTAATGGAGCTTCAAATCTAAAAAAAAAAGTTTAATTTTTATTATTTATTGATAATTCATTTTTGTAAATAAAAATAGTTTAAGGTTGAAAGTGTAATTAGAGAAAGTACGGAAATTGCAAGTCAGTCCAAACGGTTAAAATGTGTTTGTTCTTGTTTATAAAAATCAGAATTTTGGACCTGAATGTAATTGATTAACTAGTGGTCACTTGGATGAGAAGGACGTCACTAAGAAGGGGGTATATGTAATTATCTGTATACTAAACTGTGTTCTCTGTTTTATTCTGAGTTATCTACACTCTCCTTGCTCAACTTGAAAATAAAAGAAAGCTTCATGCAACTTTCATTGCCCGATATCATATTAAGTATCACATCTTCAATACTAAACTCTTGTTTGTACACTCACTTTCTCCTTTGTTTGTATTGCTCATGATTGTGAAGCTAGAGGTGCCAGGTTGGTACATTGTTAGATTGCTGGTAGTGATGTCATTAGAGAAGTAACTAATAGATCTGGAGAGGCGGTATGCCGGTAAATAATTCTGAAAGAAGACCTTGTGGTAGCAGTTTTGATACCCTTGTGGTAGTATTATGTATGTTTTTTGTTATGATGCCCCTAGTGCTTTTGTTGTTGAATGGAAGTGATGAGCGAGAGTGTGACTCACACTCATTGAATCTCATTATCATTCAATAGTCTATCTCTTTAGCCTGAAGTAACACTAAGCTCTTTATCGTAATTTGATTCATAGGATTTTGGTTCATAGTAGCTCATGGTCTAATCCATGCAGACATGTCTAAGCAAACTTTCGAGCCAGAGGTCATGAAATATAGATTATAGAATTAGGCTATCTGAATTCTCCTATCCCAAAACCAGTTATGATTGTTAGTTTCCATCTATTCCATTCTTAGTGGTAATGCGGAATGAGCTATACCCCGAATTCCCGAAATATGGAGCAACAGAAAGAAAACGAGAAGTTAAGCAGTATCCACACTTCCATAGGATTTCTTGTGAAGGAAGGGAAATAAAAGATGAAAAGATTAGAAACAGACAACATTTGTGTGTGTTAGGTTAGTAAGTTGGGGACTTGGGGTCATTTTTGGACTCGGGGTGTCCAGCAGAACTTTGAGGGAGTGATTGGTAGTGTGAGGATGCACCAACTTATTGGGTTGACCATCCAAAATTCACTGCTTGGTAGGGAAAATCATTTTTCAAGATGCATATGGGCCAGCCCGAAAATATCACGGGCCGCATCTGGAAATGCTCATATAGCTGCATTTTGGAAACTCTCCACCCCCGACATTTCAAGATGCAACTATTTTGCTCAATTTTCATGGAGATAAAAAGACCATTATACCCACATTATTTTGAACTCATACTTCTATCGTCACAAACTAATTTGACTTCAGATTTACTTGCCTCCACAGACTTACTAGTTTCCATTAATTCTCTCGTATATCTACCAACTGGAAACGTTTTTCTATAATATGATTGGTCAGGCTTGCTAGCGGTTGGATTTAGATTTTGATTTGTAATTTCCATGATTCTTTTACTGATTATAATTCTACTTTCTTAGCCATTTTGCCTAGTACCTAATTACCTACCCTATCTTATCATTTGTTTCTCAGTTTTTTTAAGCATTGATTTCCCAGTTAAGATTCTGTAACTGTGTAGCTAAACATTATTCTGCTGCTCTAATACTCTTGCGCTTAATGGTTTTATCACAACTTTTGCATATGGGGTTTTAGATCTCTAGCTATACCATATGTGTTACTTTAGGTTTATTCTTATCTTGGTCAAGATTCCATCCTCTTGTGTGATTTCGGTTTCTATCCAATGGATAGGTACATGTGAGGGCACCACTTTGAAAGATGATCAACTCTGCTGGGCATACTTTGTTTGCTTCTTTAACTCCTCTTCATTCTTTAATCCTGAAAAATCATGGCAGATTGCCGTCCCGCATAATCTATGGAAATACTTCGAAACCAAGGAAATTACGTTATAATAAGTGCCTCTGTCATCAACAGTCAATGATGGTTGCCCCTCACTACTCTCCCCCTTGGTTCAGGTGAAACTTCTTTTCATAAGATTATTGGTCTGTTGTTGGGTATCCTTTTTCTTCACTTAATTGGCTCTTTTTGGTGCAGTATTGCTCCAATGATGGAGTTCACTGACAACCACTATAGGACTTTGGCTCGCCTAGTTTCAAAACATTCTTGGCTGTACACAGAAATGATTGCTGCGGAAACCATAGTGTATCAGAAGGGAAACTTGGTGAGGAAGGACATTGGCAAATATTTGAATTTAAGTTTGACACCATTTGATTTAGTCATGGCATCTGAATTCATCTATTTTCTCTGCCATTACCAGGATAAATATTTAGCATTTGGCCAAGAGCAACATCCTATAGTTCTTCAGATTGGGGGAAGCGACTTGGACAACCTTGCCAAAGCTACTCAACTTGCAGCCCCTTATGGCTATGATGAGATCAACTTTAAGTTTGTTCTCTTGTTACAAACTGTTTTTGGATTTTGTCCTTCCCTGTTTGCTCCATTACATTTCTCATCTGTGAAATTTTTGCAACAGCTGTGGTTGTCCAAGCCCAAAGGTTGCTGGGAAAGGGTGTTTTGGTGCGCGACTTATGCTCGATCCAAAGGTTGGGAAATGGTGCTTGATTGATTTTAGATAAATTCTTCGTCTGAATCATCTCTGATCTGTGTATTTTACATTTGGCAAGGGAAGTTTGTTGCAGATGCGATGTGCGTGATTGCTGCAAATTCAAATGTTCCAGTTAGTGTCAAATGCCGTATTGGTGTCGATAACCATGATTCCTATAATGAGTTGTGTAAGTTAGTTTGCTGCTTTATTGCGATTGTTTCTGATGCTAATTTCTTATTTTTTATTTTTTATTATTTCATGGGACGCATGAAGCCTAACTAACTTGTTGGATTTATTTGGCTGGGTTTCTATTCTTTCCACGTAATTAGGTGGTTTATTAATGATGTAAAAAGAGTATAAATCTTATAGGATTCATGGATATAATAGATAGTTATAATGAAGTAGTGGACAATCTACTTCTATGATCTGTTCTGTTCTCACTAAATACTGTGTACGACTGTAACTTCTGGTATTGTTTATGCTATTAGTTTCTGATATCGAACGTCTTGTATATTAATGTTTGGGATGCTTAAATCTTAACTAGTTATATTTCTCTGGTTGTGTTACTGATTACATATCCATCAGATGTAGCTTTCGCAAACTAAAAATATAGATGAAGATACAATGCATGAAGCATTGCTTTCATGTCTTCTGCTTGTGTGCTTTAGTCTTGGGTTTAGATTCGAGCAGTACCCAGTTAATTATAAATTATAACACCGCTTGTCTGTGTGACATGTCCTCTTTGCTTATTTCTGCGGCATTTGTCATTGATTTACGATTGAAGTTTGTCATTATATCATTCCGCAAAATTCTTGTTAAAAGATCTTATTGTTGCTTGTTCGACATGTTTTGTGAGGAACTTTGTTTTAGGCTTTTATACTCAATGCTCGTCTCCTTTCCTCTCTGTAGGCGATTTTATATATAAAGTTTCATCACAATCACCAACAAAGCATTTCATCATACATTCCAGAAAGGCGTTGCTGAATGGACTGAGCCCCAAGGAAAATAGAACTATTCCTCCTCTGAAGTATGCGTCTAGATTATTTAATTATTAGAGTCAGTTTGTGTGCCATGTCTAATTTATCTCTTTTGGTAATTTTGTTATTTTTTATTGATCAATGTATCTAGTTTCTGCCTCAACATATTGCAGATATGAGTATTACTATGCTCTGGTACGTGATTTCCCTGATCTGCAATTCACTATTAATGGAGGGATAAATACAATTGATGAGGTAATTCCAGAATTCATGTCATAACATCCAAAAATCTCTTGCAAATTTGGCTGTGTTGTATGTGAGCAACACTTTGATGTGGGAATTATTCGTTAAGCATGCTTAGAGATCCATGGTTTTGAGTCTCTGCTTTTGATATAAAAAAAGAATTTTAAAGTCAAACAATAGAGTTTATGTATCGTGTTGCATGCTTTTATATGGCACTTTAGTTATGAAAAACATCTTTCTAGTATGACCCCACTTCATGTCTCCTTTTTTCCTTTTGCATTGGCAGCATCTAAATATCTGGTGGTTAGGAATATGTTTGGTCACTTTCTTTTGAATATCAGATTAGAGAGGCAAGAGCTTACCAACTCTAGAGTTAAATTTTCAAAATTGAAAAGAATGAGAACTTCAGTTTGTGGGAACTATATCGTCTAGATTATACTTTTGTATTGTGATTCCTTATATGCTGGATGCTGATGCTTTTCAGAAAGGTACTGCATTTTTGTAAATTTCACCACCGAAATACATCTTGGAAAGGGACCCTTTTGCCACACTAAGGTCACGGATGTGCTTTGGGTTTTGTCACGCACCTCATCTTCAGTTCCTTCCATGGGGGTGGGAATTGTTTTTTTTTTTTTTTTTTTAATTTGTAATTTAAAAGGAAAAAAGAAAAAAAAAAA
>JAYMSM010000526.1:0-10195 GCA_036897885.1 Plantago crassifolia | reverse complement strand
GACTAGATGACATGTTGTAAAACGGTGTCATCACTCTTTCCTCCTCTCTTCTCCGGCGAAATAGACTTGAACCAATCCAAAATCACCTCCCAAACCTCAATCCACCATCGCGAAATCAAGCTGATCGATTATTAGATTCCACCTTCCTTCCTTCATCCAATCACAATCTCTCTCTGTTGCTTTTGCTTCCTTCTCCATGGAATGGGTCCAATCGTGAAGCTTGATTCTTCTTGGTGAATGAGGATGGGATTACAATCTTCTGGTGAATTCACTGAATTTGCCGGAAGATTATACTACCCGTCTTTTCGGCGACGACAATCCACTTCCTCCTGAGTACTCCACTTTTCTTTCCTCTCTCACTCCAAGAGCTTTCAATTTCAAGTCCGCTTTTATTTTCTTTCTTTCGTTTTCCATTCAATCGCTGGTGTCGTAATTGGTGTCTAGTAGCAGCAGATAGACAGTGAAGCTAGTTTTTGATAAGTGCAGAGTTAAGGGTTTGTTTGTTTTTTATTTATAAGAAGGAGGTGTGTGTTATTGGGATATGGACGAGGTCTGTAGTCGTACAAGGGGAATTGGAGGGGATGAGAGCTCGACATCGTCTTCGTCGATGTCGGGAGCATTGTCTTGGCGCCCGAAGGCGCTCGCTTTTGGTCCTTATGCGCCAGCTTCGGAGAACGGTGCAGGGCCGAAGCCTTTGCAAGGTTCTGTGAGGAGGCCGGTATGTACTTACTGTCTATGCTGTCGGTTTTTGCGTTTATTTGTTAGTTTGCATTGAGGGGAAGTTGCATTTCTGTTTTTTAGTGTTAATGGTGTTGTTTTATTTATATTATAGTCTAAGATCGTCCATGGTGACTCCCTGAATCAAGCTAGTCTTATTTGATTGTGGTAGGGAACTATAGAATTATCATGGGAATCAATTGAAGTTTGTATTTTGGAATGATTGAATGATGACTACTAACTTCTTGTTACAATACATATTCTTGGAATGATCTGGATGGCATTAAAATTGGTGCACATTGTTGTTGGAGATATCGTCTAGGTTAGAAAATTCATAAGATGCAACTTGCATTGTGTAGATAACTAATCCGGTGCTGCTTTGAGGATATTGGGGTAGGGTGTTTCAGGATGAGTAGTGACTGAGAGGTAATTCCAGGAAATTTGAGAAGCTGGATGATTTAGTAACATTTGGCATTAAAAGTGAATTTGCCAAGGACTGTTACCAAAACTCTGCTGTTTGAATGAGGTTGATGTTTTAGATCATGTCAGTATCTATATGGGATGGGTTTACCAGTTGAGTTGTATGACTTACCTATTCCGAAAGGAGGTGTTCATGTTGAGACCACCTATGGTAGGTCAGCATCCTGTTGTCTTATTAGATGTTATGGGCGTAATCATTGACACATCCCCTCACGTAGCACGTGGGGGACCACACATTGGTTACACGCTTAGCATCTGAAATTTCCTGTTTTGGTTTGTTCCCATTGGTAATTTCAACAGTTTATTAACTCATCATTAATTAATATCACTTGTATTAAGACACGTAACATGTTACCATGCTTATATTAATGCTGGACGTGAAGGGTAGTTTCTAGGTTTAATGAGTTCGACCTTATTTATTAGGTCCAATAATCCGTATAAATATGAAACAAACATGCTTGAATGGAATATGGGAGAGTATTATAGTTAGTAGGAACTGCTTTTTATTTTCCTCTGGGTTTAAAATGAAAACTGAGTGTTTGAGTGGTCATAAATTTGGATGAGTGTAGTTTTTTATTGATTTCTCTGGGTTCCAACAAAAAACTTGATAATCAATTTTCTTATGTTGCAGTTGGTTTTAAGGTTGACCAAAGATATAGTTGACATATACCGTATATGCAACCCTCAGTTCCGTTATTCAGACGGGTTAAATCCAAAAAGGTCCTTGACATCCCCATCGATTGGAGTGTTGAATGATGGCTGTGACAATGCAAATTCAGACCTAATTCTTACTGTAAACTATGTGCTTGTCAATTCAGATGCAAAACGGAGGTATGCTTTTCTCTATATCTTGGTTATGACTTATGATAGCAACTAACTTCCTATATATGTAAATATATGATATAGTGAGTTAGCTTGTATTCCTAAGAATCTGTGACTTATTAAAGGAATTGTATTTGGAGGTGAAGAATTCTTCTAAAACTAATCAATGTAGAATGAATGACAATATGTAACATGTTAGTATATGGTTAGTGCAGCAAAGACTGTTCAAAACAATCTATAGGACCTGATCTTTTGATCATAGACTGTAGTATCTCTTTGGGTTCACATGGTTGCACATTAGAAGTGAAAGCACCGAGAAAGTAGCTTCCTCCTCTGGCCTTAACTATCTGTTTTTTTTTCCACCAGTAGTTTACCAACAACTTGCAAGTCACCTAATTCCTTGTCCGTTATGTAATTACCAATAATATCATTGGAATTATATGCCATTTTATCAGAATAGTTTCTAGCTTTGACAGGAACATGGATTGTTGTAAGCCTTAAGTCCTTAAATATGACATGATTAGGTTTTGTAATGATAATACTGGCATGGTATCAGTGGTGAGTTGTGTTGCTGCAATTTGAAATTAATCTACAGCCCTCTTCTACGCGATGATTTGCTTTTATTTTTTAGCTCTGCTATTAATCTGTAAGCTGAGTAATGGCTAATCATGGTACTCGAGCTTTTAACTTTTGTTTATTTGAAGTTAAAGTATCTTTTTCAGGTTATGTTGTTTCACCAAAACTGTTATTGAATATTGTTGGTTTTATAAAGAAGTAAAATGATTTAGTGAAGAATGAAGATGGTAACTGTGAAGGAAGAACAAGAAGAGTTAAATAGAAGATGAAGTGGGTTAAATTTGAATAAGGATAAGGTTTCTTGTTTTTGAGGATTTGAAAATTCTGAAGGACTATTTTACAATAAAACAAGAATTATTAAATAGATAATGAAAAGAAACGATAAATTAGGTAAAAAAGAAGTTGTGTTTTGGGTGAGGCTGTAAATTTGGAAATTTTATCAGTGCATCGGTTGGATGGAATTTAATAATTCAAAATGTGAGGGTTAATCTAATATCCGCGTGATTTGGTCGGTGCTATCTAAAATTAACTCCGTACATATATCTGGTGAATGGCAGTGAATTAAAATATTGCTATTAAGGACTTTTTCTATGTAATCTGTAATTTCAGTATGCTTTTTGTTCGTTTTACCTTATTCTTTTTTCCCTCTTAATTAATATTAAGATTACCTATTTAGATTTTTTTTAGTTCAGATCTATTTGAATTACTAGGTTCTTCCCGAGGAAATTGTTTACTTGTAATTGAAATCACACACATACAAGCCCAGGCTGTATGTCTGTATCTTTTGTATGTGGCAGTTTGAATATATACCATGTGGATCAAGGACATTAAGATGAGAGTACCTACTAAATAGAGGAGATTCTGACTACTTGAATTTTGTAATGAATGGGGCAAACACTATTTATCTAAAGAAACTCAACCATATTGATTTTGGCCGTGGCCTCGCTCTGAGCAAAAGTGAAACTTAAACTTAGTGCTCTAATTATTACTAAGAAAACTTGAAGAAAAGCTAAGATGAAGAGGGCTTTGTACATCTATAAAGCTGATTCACTACTTGGTCTATTTCTTCCTTGCTCGCCTTCCATCTGCTTTGTCTTCTGTTTAGTGCATCTCACCTTGTAGTAACCACCAGTGACTAAGAAATCCTTCCATCTTTGCAAATTGCAATTACATTCAGTAAGACCGATAAACTTCTTAATTTCAGTACTTTCTAGTTGTTTTCTCTTATAGACTAGAATTAGTGGCTCCTGATTCCTTTCAGTATCATCTAAAGGAGATTGTGTTTGCATGACATAGGACCGTAGATAAGACATGTTTTGATAATAGAATCTTTTTTTCTTTTTTTTCCGGAATCGGCAGACTATTACAAATTATCAATCAATACACCTAAACCTCCTACTTGCATTTTTTCCCTCCTACCGCTAGACCACTTTATAACCCCTGATAATGAAATCCATTGACTTAGCTTAAGAAGAAAATCAAGATGATGGCCTAAAAGGACCTGTTTAGAAGTCCGTTATACGTAAAAATATGAGGTTAAGATCTAATTGAGGATATATTCACCAGGGAGAATTAAGTTGAACAGACATTTCATGAACTCGAGCGAAATGATTATGTTTGCAACTATCCAACAGATTTGATAAGTGGCTTAGTTGCTAGTTGTGCGATAAATTGACTCTACTAATAGAAATAAATAGTCCGTGGCTGCGTGTGTTATTTGTGCTGGTCTTGCTCTGCAAGATTTAGGAGATAGGTAAATGTGGGGGGTCGTAAGACTGCAAGATCCAGTTAAAACATCGTAATGTTATGGTATTATCTACAGTAGAAACTCCCGAAAAGGGATACTCTGTGGTGGAATAAACTCATTATATAATAAGAATTCACGGTCCCGACTCCCGACTCTTGGTATAATACTTGCATACAACTCTATTTAGGAATATACTATCTGTAAGAAATTAAGAATATCTTTTGTCAGTCCCGACAATATGATAGAGTTTCTATTGCAGTTTAATATGTTGTAATATGCTTTGTGATTCACATATCTAATGCTTAGATGAGAGGGTTAGTTGTTGTTTTGATCTTTTTTATGTTTCCGAAGTCTCATTATGCAAAATGCTGGAACCGATAACATATTTTATTCATGTATGTACAGTTTAATGAAAAATAGTTAAACATAACTTTTATCTGCTTACTTCTTTTATGCCTTCTCGATTCACAACACATAGCCACCTTCGGTGCTTCAACCGTTCAACGTGCTACTCCCTACCTTTTATTATCTCCTAAGCATGATAGTGTTGGATGAAGTTTTGTGACTTATTATCTTTACATTTTTGCAGGTATATTGTGAAGGAAATGCTTGGCCATGGAACATTTGGGCAGGTTGCCAAGTGCTGGGTTGCTGAAACAAGCAGCTATGTGGCTGTTAAGATAATCAAGAATTTACCTGCTTATTATCAGCAGGCACTTGTCGAAGTTTCTATTCTAACATCAGTATGAGTTTCTTTTACTGGATCAGTTATATGTATAATTAGTAGTAGAATTTCTATGCACTAACTTTTCTGTTCTTTTATAGTTAAATAAAAAATTCGATCCTGAGGACAAGCATCACATTGTACGGATATATGACTATTTCGTGTTTCAGCGCCACTTGTGCATCACATTTGAGCTGCTCGATCATAATCTGTAAGTCGCTGCAAGAACTGGCAAAGATACTGAATAGAGATCCTCACGTTTCATTAGGTTATACAAGGAAACTATGTTGCATTACATGCTAAACCCTGTTGTCAGGTACGAACTCATAAAGCTGAATCACTTTAGGGGATTGTCATTGGGCATTGTTCAACTATTCTCGAAACAGGTACATATTCGATTTGAATTGATGTTGATACCTATATCTCTGTACCTGCTGCTAAAATTTGATCCGTTGCGCACATAGATTTTGCGTGGATTAACTCTGCTGAATGATGCTGGTATTATTCACTGTGATCTGAAGCCAGAAAACATTCTTTTAAGTACCAGGTTAGCTACTCCGTCATGACAATCTTTGGACGTAGTAATTTGTGTTCTCTTCATTGATCTTCATGTTGAGAGTTTTTTTCTCATTAAACTGACAGTGTGAAGCCGCCCTTAATCAAAATCATAGACTTCGGATCTGCCTGCATGGAAGATCGGACTGTTTACTCTTATATACAGGTGATTTCTTTCGAGAGTGTGGATAGTATCAAATTCTGGATAATAAGTGAGTTCGTAAGTTATAATTCTATATTTCTTTTTGACAGAGCCGGTACTACAGATCACCTGAAGTTCTGCTTGGGTATCAATATACTACAGCTATTGACATGTGGTCATTTGGGTGCATAGTAGCGGAATTGTTTCTTGGGCTACCATTGTTTCCTGGAGCATCTGAGTTTGATCTTCTCAGACGAATGATTAAGATACTGGGGTATGGTTGTTTACCATTATTACCTTTACAGTATGAGGACAACTCACATTCTTTATCTAATAAATGCGACCGCATCTATATCTTTGCATGCATTTAAGCAGTCAAACTGATGTAAGCCGAAAGCATCAAAGGAGGTGCTTTTGGCACTTCAAGCCCTACCAAAATAGGTTAAAATAAAATATTTTATTGTTATTAAGTGATTATTTTTTATTTTGATGAAATTGTAAAAAAAAAAAAAAAAATAGATCGCATACCAAAATCCTAGATTTTGCTTAAAATAATCTTTTATTGAACTGTAAGAAACCTTAGTGTTAACTGATACTCTTTATCCCGCTAAATGCCACCATGTACTTCCCTGATTATAATATTATATAATAGTGAAGAATCTGTTACTTGAAACATTCTGACCAAATATCATTTAATGGAAGTTAATCTTGTTGCTTGTTATTGGCTGTGTCATTTATGATTTACAGGGGCCAGCCACCTGATTATCTTCTAAGGAATGCCAAAAACACCAGCAAGTTTTTTAAATTCGTAGGGAGCATCAACCATGAAGAGAACAATGGCAATTCAAGAACTGATTGTAGTATGTACCGTGTTTTGGATGAAGACGAATTTGCAACTGTAAGTGGTTCTTCCAAAAAAACTACGAGCCTTCTGATTTATAAATGAACTAAAGTCCATATCAAGCTCACTCGGGTACTCTATGAGTTGTTATCTTGTTATTCAAGATAGCGTGTATGGATTTGTTTGTTTGTTGGGCCAAACATCCATGTGCATGTTTGTACTCTACTAACATGTGTACAGAAGATATTCCATGTAACTTATTGCTATCAGTTCATGTCTAATTGCTCTATCTTGCAATTTATAATATTTGACTTCTGTTCACTTTCCAATGTAATCTTGATTCAGAGGGAATCAAAAAAACCACCAATCGGGAAGGAGTACTTTAAGAATAAGAATCTTGAAGAAACTGTCCAAACGTACACTTATAGGAAAAACTTGGGAGAGGAAGAGCTTGCTACAGGTCATTATTCACATTATTGAAGAAAAGAAGCTGCTCAAGACCTCAGTTTTTGTTATGCATGTGTATTGGTACTTTAACATAAAAAGTTACTATATTTTCATACAGAACGTCAACTGCGGCTAGCACTAATTGATTTCTTAAGGGGGCTTGTTGAGTTTGACCCATCAAAACGGTGGTCGCCCTTGCAGGTAATTTGAAACTTTATGCAGCTCAGTAATTTCATACTTGTGCAATATACTTTAGTTTTTATTTTTCTGTAATCATGTTTTATACCATACTGTAATTAAATAACAGGTACATATATTTTTTCCCCCCTAATAAACAGCTATTCAGTGAAAAAAGGAACTCTTTATGCAATATCGATACCAGGCTTGATGCAGTCAAAATATATTTCAAGATGTAATTATGTGTTTTGCAATGACATGTAACTATATAAGCTTGGCTAAAATAGAACTGATCAGAGATAGGTGTAGGTAGGTTTTGGTAACAATTTGAAAGGTAATACTATATCCAAATTGTACATAGATACTTCCCCAGGCCCCTTGAAAAATTTAATGTATGATTTTGATGCAAATTTAAGAGTTGTACTTTTGTGTGATATTTCAATGGTGTTGGTTACAAAGTTTACCTTTTGAAGTTGCTTCTGATGGTAATATGTTGACATGAAGGAAATTGAATTTGAATACATGGAATTGTACTATTGTTATCCGGCAAAAGGTTCCTTGCTGCCCCAAGTTACATCGTAGCAACCAAAAAAAAAATTGATTAACTTCCAGTTCTGGGTTCGAAACATCTACCACTGCTCTCGCTCCAAATGCACCAAATAACACAACTAGGGATAAGATTCCTAAGCCTATTTATCTTTATCTCTGTAGCTCTTGACTCCAAGGACTGAGCATATCCACCACTGTGCTCAACTTTTTGACAATAAGCTCCGAAGAGTATTATATATCTCTAGTTGTTTGTTAATTCTCTGTTTCCCAAACTTATGATTGAATTTTGAAGAACAGATTTATAGAGTTATCACATGTCATGAATGCAGAATTCCAACTCTGAGATGCTATGTAGAGTACATTAGTGTACCACGACTTGGAATTTCCGAAGACTTGTTAGATTGCTTAATGCTGCATTAGAAGTTGGATAACAAGCAAGTTGAAAGCTACAATATAACAAGCAAGTTGATAGCAAGTTGCATGACTCTTTTATTACCTTTCATTTTTCTAGTCAGCATTTGATTATTCGTGCTTTTGCAGGCCTCAATGCATCCTTTTGTGACTGGGGAACCCTTCACATGCCCTTACGCACCCGCACCAGAGACCCCTCGCATGGTGAGTAAAATTTCTCACCCTGTGCTTCTAACTTCTTTCTGCCATATTCTAATTAGATCCGAGTAGAAATACTTGATTTACCGGTCTGAATATCTTTGTTTCTATTTGTGTTTAAGATCTATCATTCTGCGAAAGCCTTGTCCCGTATATAGTTCTGAAAATTGAGCATTTAATGTTAGACGGTTGTTATCCTGTAGATTATGTCAACCAAAAGAAAGAGTTAAAGATGTTGATTCTTGCATTTGACCTCTATGGGAAAGTGTGTTTCTTTAATATATCTCTTACAAGCTACTTTTTTTTTTTGGGTCAGTCTGTTTCTCAGAACATTAAGGTAGACCATCATCCAGCTGGGGGCCATTGGTTTGCTGCTGGTCTTTCCCCTAATGTGAGTAACTTATCTTCTTTGAGGTACTTGTTCCACTCTTGTAATGCTGTGAATATTAGAACGACTGTTGATGGGCCCTGTCCATGTAGATTTCTGGCAGGAATCGAGGTTTGATGCCAAACAGCCCCCATTACCAGTTAATGGCATATGCACATCCTGGTAGCTACGGAAGTTTGGGAAGCCATGGCAGCTACAATGATGGTATGGGGCCTGGGAGTTATGGTGATACCAGTAACTATGCATTTAATTCTCCGGCTGGTCCTGGGATGAATTACTATGCACAAAATGGTATTTCCATTCTTGGGAACAGTCCCAATGCTATGCGCATGCCACCACACACAAATGGAGTTGGCTTTAGCCCTGGAAATTTTGTCCCTATGTCTTTGGGTTCAAGTCCTTCACAATTTACACCTCCCAATGCATATAGCCAGATTTCAGCTGGTTCACCTGGCCATTATGGTCCTCCTTCCCCTGTACGAGGCAGTTGCCATGGGTCTCCGTTGGGAAAAATGGCAGCTGGCAGCCATTATAATAGAAGAAAGAACTATGGATATCCTGGGAATGTACAGTCCCAAGAAAACACATCATCATCTTATAATCAGGCCGAAGGGAACTCTTCGTTCTTTGTCGGCTCTCCGTCACATAGGCAGCCCTCCACGAATGCATCCTGGAGACCCCAGCAAGGAGGAAGACGCATGACTTCTGGTGTAGCAAATTCATCTGTTGGTACCAATTTGCCTCCTGCCGAAGGGGTTGCACATGAGAAGTCTGGGGCTTCTAGCTCACTTCCTGATCCTGCAGATTGGGATCCCGATTACAGGTAACTTAAAAATTTCATTATCTTAATAAAAGTGTGATCTACACAAAGTGACAAAACATTAATGCAGCAAGTTTGATGTACATCAACGTGGTATCTGCTGGACATTTGCTTTACGTCGTCAGTATGGTAGCTAAACTAAGTGTCTCGAGCTGATTAGGTTAAAATTGTACATTTGACCTAAGAAAATCTAATAATTTTATGATTTTTTAAAAGTTGAATACTGGTTATGTTCACGGTTTGTTCCTGTAAATGCTGCTTTCGAATGTTGCACCTGTGAATGATTGGAATTACTTTGCAATACTTCTATCCTGACATATTGTGGTTCCCATTTGCTATCCTCAGTGAAGAATTGCTTTTGCAAGAAGAAAGCCCTGATTTGCGGAGCATGACCGATGAATTTGGCAAAGGGATGCATCTCAAACAACCTACAGTTCCTAATGAACCATTTGTTGGAGTTGGCAGATCAAATCGCATCCCCAGTGCCAGTTCATCTAGGCAAAGGTGGGGTTATGTCCCACACTTTCTTTTCTATGGAAAATTATTTTTTGGTTGTCTGTGTGTGTGTGTGTTATCATTCTACTTCTTGGTCCTTTTCTTA
>JAYMSM010000525.1:0-10202 GCA_036897885.1 Plantago crassifolia | reverse complement strand
AACGAACTTCACAGTTCTCAAGTGTCATGTTCTAAGCTGTCATGAATCAAATCTAAATGAACCTAAGACGACTCAAGAGGAACTTTCTTTTTTATTATTCTGCAATGAGTGGTTTGTAAAATCTTATTTAACCGTTAGAAGTAAACTTGAACCATGCAGCAAAATGAACTAAGCCAAGTCTAGGCTGACTAGGAGAATACACTTCTCCTTTCCACTGCTTGCCTCCAATGTTATTTCATACAAATAATATCCTGGAAATTCAATAAATTACTTAAATAAACATCCTTATGCAAGCTTTTTAGAAAAGAATATCAAGTATGTTGGAGTGACTTAAAAGAAGTAAATAAATAAGTATATGTTTCTTCCTACTTCATCATTCTCGTTTAGTTATAAGGCATCCATATGTATGGTGGCAGTACGATTTGCGTAGAACGTATCAACTACTTATGTTGACCAATCGGAATCGGTCTTCTTTCCTTGGTCAACCAATAAATATATCAATAAGATATATTAATTCTACTGTTTGTATTGTATCCTTTTAAATTCGATTAGTCTATCACAAGAGGAACAAATGCATGATCAACTTTAATCTAAATAAATCGACAACTGTGCATACTTTGACTTTGAACAGGCGACATTGAGTGGCTATCTTTTTCTTTCTACTTCATCATTGTCACTTGGTTATAAGGCGACCATATTTATAGTGTAAGGGCGCTTTGGGTATAACGTGTCAACTACATATGTTGACCCATTGGTTTTCCTTTGTTGATCACCCAATAAATACCTCAAAAAGACACATTAATTCTCTTGTATTCCATTGTATCCTTTAACATTAGATTAGGCTAACAATAGGTACAACTGCATGATCAACGTTCATCTCAAAAAATCGACATCGGTGCATATCATGGCAATTCATGTTTCAGTATGATAGTACTAAAATATCCATGTACGTAGTAGTAGCTCATTCATATGTCATAGTACACAATTCATATTTTATAGTATCCACTCATACGTCACAGTACTCTATTCGTATTACATAGTGCTTGACACATACACTACAAAAAAAAAAATGAAATTTTGTGACGCAAAAAAATTGTCACCACAGTCCAAAATATTGTCACCATAGATCTTGAGTGACGAATATTTTTGTCACACCGATCGTCACCATAAGTCTGTCACAATAGACCTTGTGTGACGAAATTGAGCTTCGTCACAACACTCTGTGACGAAACCATCGTTGTCATAAAACATTGTGATGAAAATCAAATTTTGTCACTAGATGTTATGTTTGCGTGACAAAATGTGTGTCACTATACATGGTAAATATCGTCAGGACATGTACTTTCGTCACAAGTTTCGTTTTTTGGCATAAGTATTACGACAAATCATTTCGTCACTATAGTTAATTAGTGTGACAAAACCTTTGTCACCATTATTGCATTTTACCTCTTTGTCCCATATTAATCATGACTAATTACTTCGTCACTGAAGATTTTGTACTCACCGCTGAAATTGCATATATGCCGATAAATTTGTATATATCCTGCTTTCCCATCTAAATTTTAATCCATTTATCACTTTAAACAAATTAAACAACAATTGAAAATGTAAGCTTCAACATAAAATTAACTGAATAGCTGAATAAGGTAAAATCTAATAAAAATTAAGAAGGAATCAAAGATCCAATAGTGATCAAAACATAACTCATAAACACAACAATTCAAAGTTTGCAATAGAATGACACTAGTCAAAATGATGTTGCCAAAAGTTCACTATCTAAATCACATCTGCAAAAAATCTTTCTAGAACTTAATAAATGACGAAATCTTCAAGAACAAAGAGAACCATCTCCAATCCAGTATAATGATGTGAAGCTCAATCTGCAATGCCAAGAAAATAAGTTACTAAAAGTAATACAAGTTTCAGGTTACATCCTGATCTAGTTAATATCTCTGTATTCTCAAATACATACAATAATTAATTGATTATTTGCTACTTCTATGACGAAAAAATATTCTTTTCAAGAAGAAAAGCTTAAAAATTGTACCTAGTAGGCGATCATGAAAGTTCTGCATTCGTTCCATCTGGAGCTTAAGAACTGCAAATTGGTTGTCATATTTCTTAGTTGTCTCTTCCAATTCCTTAGAGAGGCTGGAAATTTGGCCTTTTGCACTCTCAAGTTCATTTTGAGTCTCCTCAAGCTTTGACTGAGTTTCATCAAGTGCGGCTTGAGTTTCACTTAATTGTTCACCCAACTGAGAATCTTGTTGTCCATCAGCAATAAACCTGGAGCCTTGAGGAGGAACCACTACTCCATACCCCATGCCTTTTTGGTATCCAGATCGACGTCCAAGAGCTCTTAAAAGAATTTCATCCTCTGACATGGGTTTCCCTTCCTCCAATGATTTTTCCCTCAATTCAACCATTTTATTCTGCAATATTTTTATCACAATCATGGCATACTCTAAGACATATATTGCACGAATGTATGTACAAAATTTAGCATCTTACATAAGCATCAACATCAGTATGAGATGCAAATTCGCCATTTTTACCAATGTGATTGGCTTTAAAATTTTCAATCTTACTCTTCTCCTCCTATCATGGAAAGAGACAATCGAATTGTATGATATAAGTATATAACTGGTAAGTACTAAACTAGAAATCGTAGAGAAAACTTTTAAAATATGCATATGAGAAATAGAACAAATACCATCCTATTATAATGAGTGAGGTAGCTAATTTTTCCAGAAGTTTGTTTTGATGTGTTCTTCGCTCTGTTTATTCTATTGGTCGATGATCGATTCTGCACCATAATAAAATTCACATCAGGCAATATTACATACACGATATAAACATTTAAACACAGAGATATACACAAAGATTAATCAAACAAACATAACAGGACCTTGAACTTCTCATTTTCAAGCCAATCACAAACAGACAACCATTTCTCGAGTGTAACCTCCTGTCGTGGACTCCTTTCCCTGGGATTCAGCTTTCTTTCAATGCATCTGGAATAACAATTTTTTAGTGTGTTCCGCCAATGTCTATAACTCCCTTGGAGTCTGAAGTTTATAATATCTTGAACACGATCGCTTTCCCAATCTTCAACTTCAAACCATGTCTTCAACATAATTTTGCAAGGTATTGGTTCAGCTAACAGTAAAATATTTCTCAACAAATTAATGGTATATAAAAGTTGGCATAGAAAGAGTGACTTACCAGCAATCTTGTGCGACAAACATGTTTATTAGTTTCTGGAATTTCTTTCCACTCAGAAACATTTTCAAGTTCAGCAGATGTTCGAATAATATACCCAATGGCCTCAGAGAAATCAGATGAATGCATACTTGGCTCTCTCTGGCCAATATTAAAAGCAATTTTGATCATCCCAAACTACACAAAATGAAAAGTAGAAAAAGAAACAACTTTCTTAAAATTGTACTACTAAACATCATGTTATTATTATTAACAGTTAAATCAAATTACCCGCTCAACATGCTTGTCCAATTTTATGCATCTGCTAACGCCCCTGCCTTTCTTTGCAGCACCTAATTAACAAGTATATGCTTAACATCATTAACAAAAGCCATTAACTAGCTGCACCATAATTAGGAGAATTTAAAAGGCTAAACAGAGGCCTATCAATTATTAAGTAAAGGAAAGTTGACTAGTAGAAAAAGAAAGAACAGTAAAGGGATCAAGGAAAAAAAAGAAGAGAAAACAACAAAATCCACCACCATTTCAAAAGCTCAACAAACATCAAAGGGATCAAGGAAAAAAGAGAAAAAATTGCAAAATCCATCACCATTTCAAAAGATCAGCAAACATCAAAGGGATCAAGGAACAAAGAGAGAAAATAGAAAGAAAAGATTGAGTCGAAGAAAAGAAAAGGCTTAACCCAGCACCAATCCATCAACAAGAAAAAGAGAAGAAAATCTAAACTTACCATTGTTTTCAGCATGTTCATCAGAATCAGAGTGTGATCCCTCACCATCATTTTGCGTTGTAGGACTATCAGAGGTCTCATGGGCATGTAGACTTGCATTTGTTGCTGGAGAAGTTGATTCGGCTGAATTTCTTGAGGTCGAACCTGTCCTTGGAAGCTGAACATCTAATCTAGGTGCATTTCTACATGTTGACGATGTATTTCCATTTCCATTTCCATTTGTAGTTTCTCTATTACTGGCAAGTGTTCCTTGTGGTGGTTGTGACGCACTTCTTAGTGAGCGCTCAGTTCTCTCACACTCTGATGATCTGCGAAGCCTCTTGAATCTTGGTGCTGACATCTGCAACAATGAGTATAACATACATCAGATCGCAGCAGCAAGATATCATAAATATCAACACATCAGCAAGTATCATAAATATCAACACATCATCAAGATATCATAAATATCAACAAGAATCTGCAAATAATCAAAGATGCAAAGATAAATAAAGAACAAGTAAATAATGATGCTAGTTGTAGCAAAAAGAGTCATCACAAGAAGTAAAGAATGATGCTATAAAATTCAGTAAAATGTTCAACAAGCCAAACAGATTTTGGTAAAATTTAGTAAAATGATGATTTTATTCTTCTTCTTCTTCTTCTTTGTTGTCCTCCTCCTCAGCACTATCTTCCTCTTCTCCATCTCTCTCTTCTTCCTCTTTATTATCTTCATCTCCATGCAATTCTGATTTTCTAGTTTTCATTGACATTTTTTTCTCCGCTTTTCCACACTGATATCAATCACTACAGGTTCTACATCATCTCTAGACAATGAAAGCCGTTAGAAACCTTGGTTTATGGGATCATGAACATCGCTTATCCCAGCAGATTCATATTGTTGCAGCACATGTGTAGTATGTGCTTCTTCATCATTTTCACTTGCACTCACATCATTTTCTTTCTCAACTTCTGGAAGATCCCACAAGTGCCTGTGATGTAAGGTCTGCACAATCTGCCAATTCTTACCTAGTTTTGTATCATTTACATAGAAAACCTGTTGCACTTGAATTGGTAATACAAATGGGTCATCCTTATACCATCTTGACCTTATGTCAATGCTTGTAAAGTGCTTATCAAAACTTGTTGTTCTCTTGTTTCCCATATCAAACCATTCACACTCGAACAAAACCACTTTGTAACCATTCATATATGTTAATTCAACAACTCTTCTCAAGAAACCATAAAACTGAACATCATCTTGGTTCCCTTCATCAACCAAACCACTATTTTGAGTTTTTCGTGATTCATCACGCCCTCGTGTATGAAATCGAACCCCATTGACAATGCAACCATTATAAAAACGCGCATTCAATCGCAGGGGACCATTGGCAAGAGCCCACAAGTCCATATTAGCCTTTTTAGACTTCTTTAAGCACAATCTGTTCATCTATTCCAAAAAAAAAAAAGTAGGCATGTAAGTCATGTGTAGCTTATGACCATGAATATTGAAGATTATATATTTGATACTTATTCAACTTACATGTTCTCCAAACCATTTAGGGAATTCATTCTTCTGCCTAGGGTCATATTGTTCCAAATCACCAACTTGATCTAGGGGGATACCTTTCAATTCAGAATAGTGGATCCTACAACCAAAGGGCCATATATATTTAGAAAAAAAAAAACAATAAAGAAAGAAAATGTAGTAAACATACATTGGAATAGACTTACTTTAAATATTGCTCAACTTCTTCACAATTATTTAAGATAAACCAATGCGCCTTCTTTAAATCTTCTTCGGATAACAAAGATCTGGACTTAATTTGACCAAACGGACGAGTTCTCATTGAAAATATTGATATTCGTTCGCTTTCTTTCTCATGCTCGTCATCATGATTTCGTGCTCGTCGATTAAACCTAGTTTCCATGTCAGTAAGATACATAGAGAGAAATGTTAAGCTTTCACACACTATGTATCCTTCTGCAATTGAACCCTCTGGACGTGCTCGGTTACGAATAAAACCTTTTAAGTTGCCCAAGAATCTGAAATACATAGTGTGAAAAAGATGACTTAATTTTAAATTACAATCTAATAAATAAAAGGAAGGCATATAGTACGTACCTTTCAATCGGGTACATCCAACGAAATTGTACAGGTCCAGCAATCTTAGCCTCTTCGGCTAGATGTATTGCTAAATGCACCATCACAGTGAAAAAATACGGTGGGAATATCTTCTCCAACTTACACATAAATATTGGAATGTTTTTATCCAGCCTTTCAAGATCTTCATCTCTCAATGTCCTTGAACAGAGATCCTTAAAATAATCTCCCAACTCAGATAAAATCTCATTAATTTCCTTTGGCAGCATACCACGAGTTCCAGCAGGAATTAATCTTTGTATCAAAATATGAAAATCATGTGATTTTAATCCAGATATTTTTTAGCCTTAATGTTTTTGGCAATGTTTGCAGCAAAGCCATCAGGATACTTAATTGATTTCAAAAACTGGAGAAATTCATTCCTCTCACTCGATGACAATGTAAAGCATGCAACTGGTTTTATCCTCTTATTGCCCCTTTCCTGCAAGTGTAGTTCTTCCCTAATTCCCATATCACGCAGATCTTCGCGTGCAATCATGGGATCTTTTGTTTTGCCTAAAATATCTAATAACGTCCAAAGCAAATTCTCGCAAATATTTTTCTCGATGTGCATTACATCAAGATTATGCCTGATCAACAATTTGTGCCAATATGGCAACATAAAGAAAATAGACTTCTTTACCCAATTCAGTTGATCAGAATCACGCTTTCTTTTACGATTCGAGGTCTGTTGATTACCATGATGTACAAAGATATCTCTTAAGCTGTCCAACCATTCTAATATCCCATCTCCGGATAATCTAACTGGCTTTTCTCGCAGTTCTTCATTACCATTAAACTCTACTTTATTTCTACGAAAGTGATGGTTTTTAGGTAGAAAGCGACGATGCCCCATATAACAAGTCTTAGTTCTCAATTGGGTGAAGTCTGTTTCATCCAAACAACATGGGCATGCATAATGACCCGAGGTTGACCAGCCAGACAAAATACCATAACCAGGGAAGTCACTAATAGTCCACAATACAGCAGCATGCATTTGGAATTTTTGTTTGCTGTACACATCATAAGTCTCAACACCTACGTCCCACAACTCCTTCAACTCCTCTATCAAAGGTTGCAAGTATACATCTATGTTTTGCCCAGGGTAATCTGGTCCAGGAATTAGGAGGGACATGATAAGGAATGGAGTCTGCATACAATCATAAGGGGGTAAATTGTAAACAGTAACTATAACAGGCCACATGCTAGGCGAAATTCCCACATTTGACCAAGGGGTAAAACCATCACTTGCCAATCCCAATCTGACATTACGAGGGTCTTTAGCAAAGTCAGGAAATTCTTTATCAAAATGCTTCCATGCTAATGAATCAGCCGGATGCCTTGAGATACCCTCCTCATCTACCCGTTTTTCACTATGCCATCGCATCTTTGAAGCTGTTTTACTACACATAAAAAGCCTTTGCAGCCTTGGCTTTAAAGGGAAGTACCTCAACTTCTTATGAGGAACTTTTGTGCTACCATTAATGCTACTCCACCTTGTTGTTTTACATATTGGACACTGATCTTCTTTCTCATGTTCTTTCTAGAATAGCACATAGTTATTCTTACATGCATGAATCTCTTCATAACCCAACCCAATTTCAACTAAAAATTTCCTAGCTCCGTGGAGGGATAAAGGGACTATCTCACCCTCCGGTAAAATATCCTTCATGAACTCAAGCAACATTGTAAATGATTTATTACTCCATTTTCCTAGAACTTTAAGATGTAACAATTTCACAATGGCTGATAATATTGAAGTCTTACAACCAGGATATAAACTACATTGAGCATCATCTAAGAGTTTACGAAAACCTGTCGTTTCTTCATCATCCTCAGTTATTGATTGTGTTGCTGCTCTCATATCCTCTAATAAATCATTGAAATCATCACTCAAAGGGAAAGAACCATAATCCACATCTTCATTAATGGGATTTCCTATAAAATTATCAGCCTCCCGATGTACAGGATTCTCTTCCCCATGATAAATCCAGTTTACATATGTCTTGCGAAATCCATTTGTACACAAGTCACATTCAACTTCATGGGGGTTCTTATAGCATGTGTTATTGCATATATTGCAAGGACATTTCAACATTCTATCAAGCCTCTTGTTATTTTGATTTGCAAAGTTAATGAATGATTTTACACCATTCACATATGTAGATGAAAGTTTATTTTTATCCTTAATCCAACTTTTATCCATACTTGTACCTATGAGATCGAAACATATTAGATAATAATCAACAAAAATAAGCATCATCTTTATAAAAACACGTAGACATGAATCATCAACAAGTTTAATCAGTTTTAGTAAGAAATGGTTTTACACAAGTATAAGCAATAAGCAGAGTTCACCAGCTTGTATAAGCTAGCTATGCAAAACCATTATCCCAGTAGAAATGCTTCAAACTGTATACATTAGTTCTGATTAAAAAAAATCACATCTTGTCTTAACAATTGTATTTTCACAAGAACATGACATCATAAGCTCAAGTATTGTGATCAAAAGAAAACAATAGATGAAGGCAAAACACAACCCAACTACTTATGATTGATTTATCTTAATTCTAACAAAAACCTAGCTACACACGTATATAGACACAATGAAAAGCTAAATCAATGTGAGTTCATTTATTTACAGCAACAACACTTCACTACTACTTTAGAGCTAGCTATATCTATCCTTGGATGACTTTCATTTGGATCAATAATCAAACATTTGTACCCAAAAACTTGATGAATGAACCTTAAAAAAAACAAAACAAATTCAAGAAAATATACGATAAGTTAAAACTAAATTCCCAAAACTTACCTTTGGAACTTTCTTGACAAAATTGGAACTTCTGTCGTCTTGAAACGAGTGGAATTGAGACAAAGATCAACAAAACCTGAAAAATTAGAACACCAAGGAGGACAGTACACACCCAAATTAGGATTAGTGCAGGTTACAAGATGAAATTGAGTATGGATAAAACAAATCTACACCAAGAGTGGTGCGAGAGACGATGGGAGAGAAAAAAATTCACTTACCTTTAGAACCGTAGCACCGATCGATCTCCCAATTCGTATTCTACCGTGAAGAAGAACGAGATTAGGTTTCACCTCACAGAGAGTTTTTCACTGCAGTAAAACTCAAGGCGGGAGACTTTTCGCCAAAAATAAAGTTGTGTAGGTTGATTATGGGCCAACTCACCGACACTCACACTCCCTTACTTATTTTGGTCCAATTCAATGGACACTTCTTGATTTGGGACAATTAGGCCCAAGGATACTTTTAAATTATTTTCTGAAAAAAATAATTAATTGTTTTGTGCAGAAAAATATAAATAATAACTAGGGCCCTAATAACTATTATAATTATATTATTCTTATTATTACCTTGAGAGGCGGCCCATTTTTAAGGGCGGAGAAACATAAAAAATATAACTAAGAGAACAAGTCTTGTGCTAAACCGTCTGTGGTTAGACAAACCATATAAGTCAAGGAACCTATGTTAATTATGTCAAACATATATAGTGGTTTTGATTGATATTGAAGGGTGTGTTGAGCCATAAACAGTCTAACACAAGACTTTGTGTAACTAAGAATATCGTTTTTATAAGTATCAGTTGGACTAAAGTATCTCTCATTATCGTGAATTGACCAACAATCAACTGTAACTTGTCGTGGATTGTCTATATGATACCGATCGGCTTAAATTGTTAACAAAAACACTTGTGTCTATATGAACAAGTTCTTATTAACAATATAGATCAATCTTTGTCGACTCTTTATCGCAAGACTTACTTAGGTAGGTAGTGAACGTTGTATTTAAAATGGATCTATATCAACTACTCCCCCGCCCCACAAAACTTTACCCACTTTCTTTTTTTGGTGTCCCACAAAACTTTACCCATTACCAAATTAGGAAACTACTCGACACAATAAAACATTATTTTAACACCAACACTACTTCTTTATCATCAAAAAGTAACATACCCCACTTACCTTTTCATTTACTCCATTATTTTAACTCATTTTCTTAAACTGCGCGCCAATTTAAATGGGTAAAGTTTTGTGGGACGGAGGGAGTAAGAGTTTTGGAGGAGTTTGCAAATACCAACAATTCTCGGAGAACAAATATAC
>JAYMSM010000524.1:0-10207 GCA_036897885.1 Plantago crassifolia | reverse complement strand
GTAAATTTTTTTTTTTTAAATTCCAACCGTGCTCAGCACGGGCTGGAAGTATGCTCCATCCGCCCCTGGGTGCTCATGAATCCCAACATATTTGTTCACTCGAAATTATAAATTGGTCCATGCTGTGTTTGATTTGGTCCAGTGGGTCAAATCGAAACGGCCCATTTCGTATTAGGTATGGCTGATTGATACTGAAAGTGAGTTAAAAACAATAATTTTAAAATCTATGTAATAATAGCAGATTTTGGTGATGTTTGTGTACTGGAACAAAATCGCCACATATTTTAAAGTAAAGAATTGTTGGTCTTATGCTTGCCAAATTAGATTAGTCGCAAAAAAGGGTGCAAGAACCAGGTGAACATGTATATAATGGTATTAATTAGTTAGATTACCTGTAGAAATAGTTGGGCTTGGTGTAATAGGAAACGCTGGTAAGCGGAAACGGTGTATGTATGGCGCCGAAGTGGGAGGCCGTAATAATTCACAACCCAATCATTTGTGCCAGCGCTTATTACGAACAACGACTTGCTGATTACAACCTTCATTTTCGCGCTACCAATCTGCTTTTCCACTCTTTTTATATACTCCTTGAAATATTTCACTTGCCCCCCCATCGATATCACACTCTGCTCCACAACAAGTAATTGCCCACTTTTTGAGATAATTCAACGTGTCACCTTGTCATTAGCTTTTGATTATGGTATATTTCAAGCCAAAAAACCAATTTTTTTTTCTATAATGAAGGAAAAAGGAGGACAAGACTGCATTTCATAACGAGGACAAACAACTAAAACTAAACATGTTGCTTTTATGACAACGAAGCACATCTCAGTTAATAAAACGTTTTCGAGTCATTTCGAAGGTAAATGAAGAACCGTAATTGAAGATCGTGTTGACGCTTGCAAATGAACATGTGACTTTTGTAAGTGGATATTTGTAACTTTCCGTTAAGAATGAAACATTGGTAGAAATTAATAAAAAAAAAGAAGCATATATAATTAAGGTCAAATTCTTAGAAATGGTGTCTTTTTTCTATACTCTATAGAATAAAACTGTCAGAGGTAGAGTCAGGATTGGAAGTCGGGTGGTGAAAATAATACTTTGTTAAATTTTTGTGGAGTAAATGCCAAAATCTTCAAAAGTTTAATGGTAAAATATGTAAATTTGAGTGGGTTGAAATGCCAAAATCTCCAAAAATTGAATGGTAAAATATACATATTTGAAACTTAGGGTGGGACGACCGCCACCTCTCGCCCCCTCCTGTCTCCGTCCCTGAAAACTGTGTTGTTGTATTGAGGGCATGGGTGTTTTATATATTTTTATAGTGTTGCTGTCTCTAAATTAAGTTATTTAATAATATTTATCTCATTCAAAAGTCTGGACATTTTTTTTGTTAGTTTATGTTTGACGAGATATAAGATGTTATAAAATGTGTGATCGATGAATAGGATAATGTGAATAACAAAATTAAGGTTAGAGAAATTACGTTGAGTTGAGCAGTAAGTGGATCAAATCCGGTGCCTGCCGAAGCAAAACAAACTCCGGTCTTGAGGTCCTCCAAACTGAGCTTGGGGTCCATGTAGGGTGGTATGTAGTCTTTCAACCCTGTGTATGATGCTGCACAAATATATACACATGTTAATGCATGAAGTACAAGCACAAGTGGAATATTTAATTGCTTTGATTCAGATTTTCCTTTTTTTTGCGTGACTTTCTATTTGGTAGTAACAATTACCTACAACCGTTTACTTATTAGATAGTAATAAATATAGTCTAAAGTCTAAACCAAATATATGATACATTGATACTCTACGAATCCGACAAGTTTTCTTTTTAACATTTTTTCTTTACAATTAATCCAAAACGAAGTGAGGGAACACAAGTTAGATCATGTAATACAAATTCAGATAACAAGCTAGTTCACATGCATTGTGCATATGAATCCTCTCTTACCAATAAAATCCGTGACGAGGCGGCCATTGGTGAACCTTCCAGTAGGAATATGATTGGGAAAGTCCCTGCCGTAGGGTGGAAAATCGCTTCTAAATGCTGTGGAAATGTAGTGGTTGTTGCCAGAATCGACGGTAGAGTCCCCAAACACAAAAATGGCCGGAATATTATTGGAACTAGTGTTATGAACTGGTTTTGGGTGGTGAGCTTGTGCAGTATGTATTAAAGTTGAAATCAGAAGAAGAAGGGAATGGAGAACGACCATGACAACTAGTTGATTGGTTGAGTGAGAAAGATTCCACATAATTTGGCACTAGCTAAATAAAATATATGCAAATCGTTAGACAATTATAAACCGACGTTTTATATATAGAGCTTTGCTAGGACCTCAGTGTGTGAGCTGCATATATACCCATACTATAAAAATAGAGTTGGTTTAACAAACAAACAAACAAACAACCGTCCAATAAAAAAAATTCTCTTGCTTCTCTATCCATAATTCTGCTTCTGCTTATGCAAATCTCCTCGGGTCCGGGCCCTGGGATGGGCAATGATCCTCCTTCGCCGGTTAGACAATCCTTTGCGAGTATAGTTTCTAATGGATCTGAGAATACCTCACAGAAGTTGGTGCCTAATCCTCTGTAGAAAATGGAATCTAAGCACAAATATTTTCCTGAATGGTTTGAGGAATTTGAGATGAGTCCAGGTATGATTGATGGCCTTTCCACTGCCCAGATTGATCCTAAGATCCCTGTTCTTCATTTGCAACAAGAGGAGCTGGCCAGGCTTTATAAAAATTGTACTAACCGTGTGATTCCTAATTTGGACAAGCATTTACAAGGACTATGGAAAGTTTCGAATCCTGTTCCAACACTTTTCTTGGGTAATGGGTTCTATTATGTGCAACCTATGACCAGGGATGATTATTTTACTGGATTAACAGAAGGTCCTTGGTTTCTGTTTGGGAACTTCATGTCAATACATAAATGGCAACCAAATTTCTCTCCGCTTAAAGGCTGCTTGAGTTCCATGGCGATCTGGGTGCAGCTCCATGGTTTGCCAATGGAGTTCTTTGATTTCCAGATTTTGTTCTCTATTGGTAAGTCGATTGGTAAGCCGATTAAGGCTGATTTCCATACAGTTAATGCTTCGCGTGGGCGATTTGCTAGACTTTGCATCAAAATCGATACGTCTAAACCCCTTTTACCTTCAGTTCAAATTGGAGATAGGCTACAGACTATTACTTATGAATTGTTCCATGAATTCTGTTTTGAGTGTGGAATGGTAGGTCACTTGAAAGCTTGTTGTCCTAAAACTATAACTGGAATCCAATCTATGGATGTTGAACGTCCTTCTAACTCACCTCCCTGGAGAATTAAGACCTTTAATGGTCGGAAGAATAATATGGCAGGTCGAGTTATGAGGAATTCCAGAAAGTTGGGTACTGCTGGGCCATCTCAGAATGCTGGCAAATTAGTTGGGGCACAAGTGAAGCAAAATAATGGAATGGAGACTTCTCTGCAAAATTGTACAGTTCAGGGACTTGCTATTAATTTGAAGGAGAATAGTCCCACTCATCCTCAGTGCGCGGTGGAATCGGTTAGTAAATGCTCTGTTTCTGAGCAACAGAGGGGCTTGCATTTATCATCTGTTACATCTGATTTGCTTGGGCCAAAAGCCACTCATGACAGTTCTATTATTAATAAAGTACCTACAGGAAATGGGTTTGAAGTACTTGCTACTCTGGATACAACTGAAGATTCTCTACAACCTTCTTCAAGTAGCATTGGGCGGTTGGTGGAAAGCAGAGAACAAATTAATTCTCCTGCATTTATGATCTCTGTTTTGGAAAATTCGGCTGACTGTGAGACAGACAAAGAAGCCCCTGAAAATTTAATATCTATCATACTGTCTCACTTGGTTTTTCATCTAGAACTATTGATTTCTCTAAGCCTCAACAATCACTTTCCATTTCACCTTTTTCCCCAATTTCCTCTACCTTTTCTCCTTCTCCTGTCCCTTTCAATGGAGGACCCCCCTACAGTCCAGGTGTCTCAGCAGCTAACATTGGAGGTGGTGACTGTTCCATCATCAATGGCGGCGGCAACTCAACCGCCGTTGAGCAGAGCCCCTCCAATCAATCCGGCATTGCGTCGTGCAGTCTTTCCACGACCAGAAAGAGAGGCCGCTTGTCTTCTCGGGCCACAAAGAACCACTCAGGCAAATCTACAGCGGCTAGTAACTCCGGGAGGGTAGGTCGGATTTTGCCCCACTCGATTATCAGAAAACGCAGGGGAGGGGCTCCCTCCACCTCTCAGAAATTCACCTCCAAGAAGAACTCCGGTACCGGTGATGGTTTGCACTCCCACCTCTCTCATGGTGGCGGTTCCTTCTCCAGGGCCGGTAATGACGCAGTCACCGGAGCAGCGGGAGCATTTTC
Source organism: Plantago crassifolia (assembly GCA_036897885.1). Classification (NCBI taxonomy): domain Eukaryota; kingdom Viridiplantae; phylum Streptophyta; class Magnoliopsida; order Lamiales; family Plantaginaceae; genus Plantago; species Plantago crassifolia. The sequence continues at coordinate 5,817 of JAYMSM010000524.1, read as the reverse complement.
TAGCAGTCAGGGACTTGCAGAGCCATCTGCAAATGTTGCAAGTGGGCCAATCCACTCAGATGGGCCAGACGGTACAACTGGGTCAGTCCTCTCCTTTGGGCCTGGCCCAGTCCCAGGGAATCCAACAAGTGGGCCTCAACCAGGTGGTGACCCAATCCTCTCACATGGACCAGGTGTGGTCTCTGGTCCAAGTGGGTCATTTTCATTCCTCGCCGCTGGGCCTAGATCCAGTAACAACAACACCACGTGGGAGATTGACTGTTTGGACCAGCAGTATACTCACCAGCCCAATTCCTCCTCTACCGGCCAGTCACTCACCCAGAACACAACATCCGAATCGCCCAAGCACAGTTAATTCACAGGTGAGAAACCACAGAGCACCAATCAGAGCTCCTCTCGAGCTCAACATTCCTCCGGATAACGTTCTGAATCCGCCTATCAGTCAGTTACCGGGATGTGTGAGGGACGAAGTCGAACGGAACCGATGGATCTTTCGGGCGATTTTTACAGAACCAATGGTGTTTCGAATTCCCAGCAACATTCGATGGATCGAGATAGTATATCAGCCACAACTGGACAGGGAAGCATTAGGGACGGAACTACAGCATGTCTGGATTCTCCGACCAAAAACGATAGGTTTCCCTCCGACCCTGTTTCCGGACAGAATCAGGGGAGAATTGGAACGCAGGAGAACAACACCTCAGACCCCTGAGTGAACTACTTTCCTCGACTCTTTAGCAATGAAGGTTTTCTTTTGGAATATACGGGGCGGGGTTCGTGATGAGGCAGTTAGTCACCTTGTTGATTATGTGAACTTGTTCCATCCTATTTTTGTTGTAGTGGTGGATACGAGGGCTTCCCCTCGTAGTGCTTCAGCTGCGCGTAAGAAAATGAAGAGGGATGGTTTTCCTAATCATCACATCGTGCCTTCTAATGGATAAGTTGGGGATTCTGGTTTTTCTGGGATGAAACTCGGGTTCATGTGGAGCTTCGTTGCTGTTCCGAACGAGTCTACAATCATGTTCTGCAGCTCCCTGCTATGGACACCCCTGTAATGGTGTCATCTGTCTACAACTATCCTCAAGCTGGCCGTCAACAGCAGGTATGGGATTTTATTCAATCGTTTAGTACTTCTGTTTCTATGCCTTGGTTGATGATTGGAGATTTTAATTGTGTACTGCATCCGAGTGAGAAGCTAGGGGGGAGATTTGTGAGTTGGAACCGTATTGCTAGATTTCAGAGTTGTTTATTTCATAGTCACCTGCAAGACCTTGGATTTTGTGGATCTTCCTTCACTTGGATGAATAAGCGGTTTGCTCATGATTTCATATGTGAACGTTTAGATCGTGCTTTAGGTAATGAAAAACTGCTTAGGATGTGTCCGTTGCTTTCTGTTCGTCATATTCCGACTAGTGTTTCTGATCATACTACTGTCCTCATAGATAGTCACATTGATAAGCGTACATCTCCTCGCTTGTTCCGCTTCGAGAATGCTTGGTGCCTTAATCAGGATTTTGTGAATCGTTTTACTACATTTTGGAATAACTGGAGGGGGGATCTTTGCTCCTTTAGTCGTTTTAGTGCTGATTTTGCTCGGGTTGTTAAGTCCTGGCTCCGCTCAGAGTTGCATGATCTAAACAAAGATATTCAAATTCACTCTCAGATTTTAGATAACCTGTATGCTCAAATTCCGACTGACCCGGCGTATTTTGGTGCCATTTTTCAACAAGTTAGTATTACTCTCAATTCACTTCGAAATCAACGTCGAGTTTTTTGGGCGCAACGAGCGAAGCAGTCGTGGATCAAGGCGGGTGACGCGAATACTCGGTTTTTTCATGCTTATGCGTCTAGTCGGCGATGCATGAATTTTATTCATGGCATTCGTAGGGATAATACCTGGGTTACTGATCCTGGTGAAATGCTCCATATTTTTAAAGACTTCTTCAGTGCCCAGGCCAATTCTACGTCTGACGGTGTTTTTTCCTTAGAGGAATTGTCAGTCCCTACTCTTTCAGCTGGCGATCAGCATCGCTTAACTCGTCCTATTTCTGATGACGAAATTTGGGAAGCAGTTCGTGCTATTGGACCTGACAAAGCACCTGGGCCCAACGGCTTAACAGCTGGGTTTTTCCATAAATTTTGGGATCTTGTTGGTCCGTCTGTGTGCAATATTGTGAGGGGTTTTTTCACATTGGGAGTGTTGGATCCGTCATTAAATGAAACGCTGATTGTTTTAATTCCCAAAATTGATAACCCTCGGGACCCAGCGCACTTTCGGCCTATTAGTCTCTGCAATGTTTGCTACAAGATTATCACGAAGATAATGGTCCACCGTATGAGGCCTTTGCTGTGCAAATTAGTCTCGCCATTCCAGAATGCTTTTGTTCCGAATCGTTTCATTGGCGACAATCTTATGATTGCTCATGAATTACTCCATTCCATGAACAAGAAGAGGAAATCCAAACAAACTTATTTTGCGCTCAAATTGGACATTGCCAAGGCCTATGACAGACTTGAGTGGCCTTTCATTCGCGCTTCCCTGTTGAAATTTGGCTTTCCTGTCCAATGGGTTGATTGGGTGATGTCGTGTGTTTCCTCATGCTCTTTCCAGGTTCGCGTGAATGGACATTCGTCCGCGAGCTGGCGACCTAGGCGAGGATTACGTCAAGGTGACCCGATATCACCATATCTGTTTATTCCGTGTCAGGAAATGTTGGTTCATATGTTTAATCTCAAAATTCAGCAAGGAGAACTCAATTTCTTGGTAGGGGCGAGAGGTGCACCACCGATTCCCATTTTGTGTTTTGCAGATGACTGTATGGTCTTCTGTAAAGCAAATAACAAATCTATCAAGACCTTGCAAGAAACACTTAGGTGGTATGAACGGGCGGCGGGTCAAGCTATCTGTTGGGAGAAGTCACGAATCTTGTTCTCTCCGAATACACCATGTGCGCAAAAGCAAGACCTTATCCGACTCCTGGGTGTGACTCTGAATAAAAGATTGGACAAATATTTAGGGTTGCCTTTTATTTGTGGGAGGCAGAAGCAGGACTTCTTTCGGCCTATTATTGATCGCATGCAATCTCGCATTAACATGTGGTGCCATAAATTTCTGTCTTATGCAGGTCGGCGGGTCTTGGTACAGTCAGTGACCAACACTATTCCGGCCTACGCAATGTCCGTGACTCGGATTCCGAAAGTTTGTTTAGCTCAGATGGATTCCATCCAGAAAAGGTTTTTGTGGGGGACTAAGGAGGGCCATCATGTGGATGCTAAAGTAGCTTGGTCCCAGGTTTGCAAGCCTAAGGGACTTGGTGGACTGGGCATTCGCAATCTTGAAGTCGCCAATACTGCTTTTCTGTTCAAGCAGCTCTGGAGGTTAATTTCTGATTCTCGATCCTTGTGGGCGGTGTTTCTTAAAGCTAAGTATTTTCCTTGTCACGATTTCTGGCATACATCGTTCAAAGGATCCGACAGTTGGATGTGGAAAAATCTTGTTCGTATTAAGGAGGACTTTCGGCAGCGTCTCATGTGGCAGCTTGGAGATGGTAACTCGATTTCGGTTTGGAATGATTGTTGGTTGTTGCCTTTTCCACTGCGAGACTTTGTCGTTGATATAGATCCTTTCTTTGAGCATTTGAAGGTGGTGCATCTTTTTACGGCCCCAGGAGTGTGGAATCGTAAGTTGTTGTCTATTCTCTTCCCTAAGAATATTGTCCAACTTATTCAAGGCCTTCCCGTTTCTTCTTATCTTCAACCTGACCGACTTGTGTGGAGTGGAACGAGCGAGGGCGTGTTCTTGATTAAAAGTGCTTACAATCTCCTGATCCGGCATAATCACATCGGCCCGGACTGGCCGTGGCAACGACTTTGGGGTCTTAAAACTCTTCCTCGAATCCAGTTCTTTCTTTGGCTCGCAATCAGGGATCGATTACCTACACGTGAGCGCCTTGCCAAGCATGGTCGGTTACCGAGTGCAGATTGTTTGTTTTGCTCTTATGGCACGGAATCCCTGGTACATTTATTCTTTGATTGCCCCCGATTCCATGAGTTTGGCCTTACCTTTTTCCCTACCCTCCCTGCCTCGTGCTGCTGGCCTCAGATTTTCTTTCTGTCCAATCATAATGCATGGAACCAGTTGAGACTTGGCATCGGGTGTTGGGTCATTTGGTCGGCCAGGAATGATTATCTCTTCCGGGGTTGTACAATCTCTATTCCAGGGTTAATAAAACAAGCTCATACCACCTTATCTGATTCAGTTTCTCTTGTTCAGCACAAGTCCAAACTTCTGCTTAACTGTAAATGGCGTCCTGCTTCTAGGGGTTATATGGTAGCTAACACTGATGGTTCATCCTTAGGCTGTCCTGGTCCTAGTGGTATTGGATGCATCTTGCGGTCTGAATCAGGAAACTTTCTGCGTGCTTGTTCAGGCTATATTAGAGTGACGAATAATCATACGGCGGAGTTGTGGGCTATTAGGCTTTGTCTGTCCGAAGCTGTAGGATTACGGATTGATCGTTTAGTTATTCGCACTGACCCTGTCTACGTTTTTAACACTCTTTGCAGGCAGATGGTTCCAGCTTGGCAGGCTCTCGCCTTGCTCCGTGATATTCGGATGTTGCTTCAGTCTTTTGTGGATGTCCAAGTGCAGATGGTGTATAGGGAAGCTAATAGTTCGGCAGACTTGTTGGCTAAATATGGTAGCTCTACTCTTAGCTCTAGACCTTGGGGTTGTACAGTGGCTTGGGATCGTCTCCCTGTTTGGCTTTTGGAGTGTGTTCGTAAGGAAATGTCTGAGGGAGCTGATCGGGTTGTGACAGCGCCTCAGTCTTTTCCTGTTTGTAAAATAGTAGTGTAATAATATTTTTTTAGTTTTTGCTTTCAAAAACATATTAATCAAACATATAGATAGAGTATGGGACAATACTAGTTTGCTTCGTGTTTGAAGACATTGTGCAACACACCATATACATTATATTATGTTGCATAAAAAGAATGATTAGCATATAAATTTCGTTCTTACTTAGTATTAATCATCTGTTCTCTTGCTTTATGCGCACAAATCTCAATAAATGTATTGTTTGGTCGAGTGTTAGGTCACAATATTAGTCAAGCAAATAATTCGTTATGACATGGAAGAAATGTGCTACTATTGAAAAAGAAACAGAAATTATTACTATATCTGTGACATTATAACGTATATAGATAAACATAAAACTATAAAAGTATATGAAGTCACAGAGAATCACTATCATCGTGAATATGCCTTACAGTATACAAAGCCATGTTGAGTAGACAAGAGAGATTCCCATTCTTACTTGCAACTTGCAAGGATGGCTTCGTTGCGCAGAAGACGGAAAAAGAAACCAATTCTTTTTCATTTCGTGATACTGATGCGTAGGGGAGTGGATGCTGGTTAGCAGGTTTGATTGGAAATGCAGAGAGAAGAAGACCACGGCTACACGAAAGAGTTGTCTGGTCCCTCGTTATAGGATCTATGTGACGAAGCAACTGGGTGATGTTTTATTATGCCTAATTGCTGCTTTTGTGTTTGGCAGCAAGAAGGTAGTTTCGTTCAAGTGTGCAAACATCATGTGCCATCTTCAGTTTTCAACTTGGTTTGAATTATGTTTCAACGGGCGTGCAATGAACTAACATCAATCTCTAATACCACATGTCGCATGTGCATGGTCTCAACTCTAAAGCCTAACATACCTACATTTCTCCTGTACTTGGACTATATTCAACATCTCAACTCGTGGATCATAACAACTACTCCCTCCGTCCCACAAAACATTACCCGTTAGGGTTAGTGCA
>JAYMSM010000523.1:0-10217 GCA_036897885.1 Plantago crassifolia | reverse complement strand
TATAGTACAAGTGGGGTAGGAGTGTGTGATTTAAAAGTAATAAAATCTTTCCATTTTTGGAAACGTAGCATTATTAAGCGGACGCTCAAAATGGCAAAATGTAGCATTCTTCGGCGGACGGAGGGAGTATTGTTTATGTTTTGTAGGGCGAAAGCAAGATCAAGTTTTCCGCAAAGGTTTCTGAAGCTTTATCCCTTGGAAAACACGTTGTTGCTCTTGAATCCACCATCATCTCTCATGGTAATTTCGTTTGCATCTCTGTATTCAAATCTATCAGCATCATTTATGAGAAATCAGAGGGCTTATTGTGTGTTAATGTAGTTTGCTGTTGTTTGTTAGCTGGATAATTTGGTCTACGATAGGCCACTCTCATATATTTTAAGCAAAGCATCATTTATCCGTGCTAAAAGAATTGGAGAGAGAATTTGTGTTCTCAAGTATTCTGCACCGACTGGAGTTAGGATTGTGGTGGTCTGTAGTTTGATATCGGAAAGAAGGTCATTTGGTACAATATAAAACCGCAAGTATTGCATTAACTAAAATATGCAAAACATTCTGTGCACTTAACTCTTGCATATTGTGCAATGATTTTGTGATGTGGATAAAAGAGAATGATTGTTTGAGTACTCTTTCGTCATTGTAATGGCATTGCATTTCGAGTTCCCTATAAAAGGAACTCCACCAGCATTTAATGCAAAGTGGGTGTCATTTTTCCCATTAGTCTATTCATGTACGTTTTACTATTCCGGGCAGCCATGATAAGCCATTCAATTTTTATTCTTGGAAGCTCCTGCTTCTGTTATTCACAGCACAGTTCTTGCTTTCATCACCACAAAGAGATTTTTTTATGTTATTCACGCTTCTAGGTTTCTCAGTTTCTGCTTCAAGTTCACATAATTGTAGTAAATATCCATGTTAATTGAAAATGATAAGTATCAATTTCACTCTTGTCGTGTAATCAGGAATGCCATATCCTCAGAATCTGAAGACAGCTAGAGAGGTAGAGGCTATTGTAACACAGAATGGAGCCACACCTGCTACTATTGCTATTCTGGATGGCGTGCCTTGCATAGGTGTTTATCAGAAAGTATTTTCGTTTAGCTTATCTTTTGAGCTGCCAATTTTCCAATTTGTGCACTTTATTTATGTACAATTGATATAATGTGCTGTGCGAATGAAGCTTTCAGGAAGTCCAAACAATGAATAACATAGTCAGAACTCAATTGTTTCTGGATATATAATGAGATTATAAAAGATATACACGGTGTAGTCAAGCATGGGTGTTAAAAGATTAGGTTAGATTATAGAGGACCCATAATAGCTGGACATAATTTCTTTGTTGTGGAACGGAACTTGTTATACTGTAACTAGTGTTGGAGTTCTTGCGTTGGGGGATGACTCTTGCCATACATACCATGGCTCCTTTTGTTAATAGACCGGGACGTCTCTGACTAACCTTGCTTCTGAATTAGGTTTATCTGAAGATGAACTTGAGAAGCTAGCCACTCTAGGTAAAAAGGCTCGAAAGACAGCTCGCAGGGATATTGCACATGTGGTGAGTGTTTAGGACTGTCAATGTTTATCCACACCTGGTATAATTTCTTTGATGTCTAAACATTTCTGACTGCACTAGATGGAACATTTCATATTAATACTATGATTTTTGAGGGTGTGCACTTGACTATAATATACATATTTATTTGCCCATTCCTGTTCTTGTATGCCCCAGGCAAGTACTTTGTTTTGCATAGAAAGGAAAAAAATTAGGCCCACACGTCACACAAAATTGTATATGCGTGACACTACGGTTGTAGATCCCATCATTAGCATTCAGCTGGACACCTAAACATAATTCATTTTTTTTGATATTATGCTTCTACAAAGGTAGTACGTCAAACTTGATTATAAGGCACATTTTTAGGTGGCTACTGGTGGAAATGGCGCAACGACTGTTTCTGCAACAATGTTTTTCGCCTCAAAGGTAAACATATCACATGTCAGTCTACTTTGAGTCAACTGAAGTATATTGTGTTTGCTGAAAATTGTAGTTTTAACTTTATGCAGGCTGGCATTCCGATATTTGTGACTGGGGGTATTGGCGGAGTGCATAGACATGGCGAGAACAGTATGTTTTGTTACTTCATCTAGTATAACACCGAACCTTCTTTTGCTTTATTTTGGTTCCTCTCATACTTGATAATAGGCTTTGCACCATAACAACTCCATTTTCCGATTTAAAATTGTTCTCTTCTATGTTTGTGAGGAGTATTGATGACTTTCTGTTGAAATTTTAAAGGAGCAAATTAAATGACTGCTAGAATGTAGTTATAACTTCACTGAAACTGAATTTTGAACTCCCTTATTTCAATCCAGAGTTTTGAGCACAGGACGGTTATTCTTGATTTGTTTATACTTTATGTAGTTCTTGCATATATACACATCAAAAGTACCTTGGTTGTTAAGGGTTTACTAAAAAAATATATTTGATACTGATGATTGGTAGTAACTTCTTTGCAGCGATGGATATTTCTTCTGATCTCACAGAGTTAGGAAGGACACCTGTTGCTGTCGTTTCAGCAGGGGTGAAGTCAATACTAGATATTTCAAGGACGCTTGAATTTTTGGTTAGTATTCATTACTGGATGTAATTATAAATAATAGAGCTTTTTTTTTTAATGATTTAAAAGTAATAACACTGTTTTTGATCTAAGGAAACACAAGGAGTCTGTGTTGCTGCATACAGGACTGATGAGTTTCCTGCTTTTTTCACGGAATCTAGTGGCTACAAGGTACTCACACATTTTAGATTGATGATGTAAGGATACTTATAGATTTAGAAGTTAGAGTTTGCAATTCAACCAATAATGCATGACATCTCATTATGATTAATACTCATCCTTTCATCAATAACACATGAATTTTCTTCTACATATCAACTCAGGCACCTTCTCGTGTTGATTCCCCCGAGGAATGTGCTAGGCTGATCGGTACGGGGCCATCTGTAATTCTTTAGAAATTTCTTTTTATTTTTATTTTGACTTGATGTGTATTTATTTGTTGGTCGGCTATTACAGATTCGAACCTGAATCTTGATCTTGGGGCCGGAATTCTAATAGCAGTCCCTATTCCGAGCGAACACTCTGCTTCCGGGCACATAATTGAGGAAGCAATACGTACAGCTTTAAAGGAAGCGAGGTTGGTCTTTGTTCATGAGAATATGTTCAGTGTGAAATTTATCGTTTGGTTGTTGTTTCAAGTTCTTATATGCACAACCACCATACTTCTAGTATTAACCAGAGGTGTGAAACAGGGAGCAAAATGTCAGTGGTAGTGCTGAAACTCCGTTTCTACTTGCTAGAGTAAATGAGCTGACAGGGGGAGCGTCACTTGCTTCAAGTATCCTTTGCTACCTACTTCAGCATTGTTTCAACAAATTGTGACAATGAAAGACAAAACTAAATCATTGTTTCATTCTCTCTGTTCTGGCAGAGATCACTTACTAACCGTCCAATTTAATTTCATGGTATGATCCTTCCTTAATGAGAGATTAGATATTGCCCTTGTGAAAAATAATGCGCAGGTAGGTGCTCAGATTGCTGTCTCCCTTGCTGGGATCCGAGCAAAAGCTTATCAAGGTGAGTACTATCCCTTCTCGTAGTCCTAATCAATTCGACATTTTAATTTTTTGGCTAGTACTACTACAATTCCTTTCTCTGAAGTCTCTTGCTTTAGTCAAACGATTTCAAGTTTGTGCACATATCTGGAGTTAATTATCATAGATGTGAAAAATGAGATCAAATTACGTTAAAATTTTTACTGTGGCATTTTGACGAATAATACTGATGCAAGTGCATTATAACGTCAACATGTAATTAATGGATCAGATAGCAGTGCCAAGCCTACTAATCTCACTTCGAAATTATTGGAAGAAGATGCTGCACTTCAAGTCCTGAGAAGTGAGAACTTTCCGGTACTTTTTAGCATATGTACACCGTCCATACATAACATGACAGTTTTCGCGAGGATTACCAGAATAGCTCCATTTTACTAAGGACCATCTTTTACTCTGCTCCGCAATATGACATTCTAGTTCCTTGAGAAATCATCAATAGAAGTCCTCAATAATTTTTATAAGCGAAAGTATTGCATTGTTTCTTGCTCGCACATGACTTCGTCAATACTCTTGGTCCTCGATTCACACTAGATCTATCACTTGTAGCTTATTGATATATTCGCCATTTGTCTTCACTCATGTTAGGTGAGAGCGCTCATGCGAACTCAGAAGACCATCAAATCCAAGAAGTAACCTCCTCTTTTTCTTCAATGTTGAAGATAATCACAATTTGTAGTTCTTTGGCTTTGGGGTAGAAACAAATGCTCCGTTTAGAAGTATGCGGTAGAATTTCTTGCAATTCCCACTGTCAAGTAGACTAAGAAACAAAAATTGATGGCACATTGTTTGGCTTTGTTACAGCATGGTTGGATCCTAGTGAAAGTTGAGGAATATTTATGGCTTTTGGCAGTCTTTGATTCCCTATCCACCTTATATGATGACAAGCAAACAACAAAAAGGTTGCTCCAAATGCTAAAGATGAGACATATAAGTCTTTTTCTACTTGTAGTGGGAGTCAATTTTCTTGATGATCCTGCCAAAGCAATTACAGTACAAAACAAGAATAGTGGGTAGCTACTCCAATGGTGCCCTCTTGCTCTGTACTACTACTTTTCATTACTCAACCTCGTTCTTCCTCTTCTCTTCCCTCTTCCTTTCTGCAAATATGACAAACAAAGAAACAAGTGCTTTTCTAGCTAGAAATCGACATGAAAAATGCCGATAATCAAGCAGAAACACGAACATTTCAAGATAGTCGTTTACATTACAATACTCAGGTGAAAATGATAGACGAAATGAAGATAAACGAAGACACGATAGATTTGTCGTTTGGAATGCATTCAAGTCCAAGAAAACACATAGAAATCATCGAACCAAAACTATGCTACTAGGAAAACAAAACACAACACTATCCGTGTTTCAACGGTTGAACAAGATTGATGATAAAACCAAATCTCCCTGAGAAAGAACCAAACAGGTTACTGTCATGAAGAAGCACAAGTTTCATCTCCATTCGAGGAGATGACAAGTGCCAAAAGAATGAGTACAAATCTCAAGACGGGCTGTTAATTTAACTTTTGCAAACAAAAAAGGAAAAAAGGAAAAATAGACAAAGGTGGCGCATTTTCACACAAATTCGATATTCCCTTCAACAGGCAAAACGACACCTACAAAACCAGTTGACGACAAAAACCTCTCTCACGCATTGTCCTCAACGTTGCCATGTAATGAAACTAGTCCTCCTGCATAACACTGACTAATCTTGTTTTCTATGCCAAGCCAAACTGCTCCACCTCTTTTGTCTCTCTCTCATCCTTCTCTCTGTCCTCTTTATTTATATCGTCTTTATACATATACACAAATAGTAAATCTTCAAACACCTCTGTTGTACTTTCTTGCGGCGAACATTTTTGTTGGGGCTTTTTTCTGGGGTTTTCATGGATTGAAAAACCCTTCAAGGATTTCACCTGTCTTTCTCTTGTTGGTTAGTTCCTCACTAACCCTAAGCTGGATTCTCATTCTTGATTTTTACTTGTTTTTTTTGGTAGTTATGTAGTATTTCTTGATTTGAGCTGCTTCTTATGCTTGTGTGTTGATTCTGTTTCATGAAAAGTTATCAGCTTTACATGTAGCTTAGCTCTAGGAATCATGCTAGTTGTTGTAGACTTCTTGATGTGGCTTACTTCTTCTAGGCTATTACAAAGATTATGTTTTTGGTAGGCTAGAACTTAGAAGTGAAAAGGTTTTATTTGCAGAAATGTTCCAAGAAGAGGGATCATCATCAGTTACATCATCACCGCTTCAAATGTTTCCTATGCTGTCATTATCACCAGGTATCATGTCACCATATCCATGGATCAAGGAGTTAAAGCCTGAAGAGAGAGGACTCTACTTGATCCATCTCTTAGTCACATGTGCAAATCATGTTGCATCTGGTAGTCTTGAGAACGCTAACATAGCCCTAGATCAGATTTCCCATCTTTCCTCACCCGATGGCGATACTATGCAGCGAATTGCTTCGTACTTTTCCGAAGCTCTCGCTGATAGAATTCTTAGAACTTGGTCTGGTGTCTATAAAGCCTTCCACTCTACTAGGATTTCTGCTATTGCAGAAGAAATCCTTGTCAGGAAAATGTTTTTCGAGTTCTTGCCGTTCATGAAGGTGGCATTTGTGATTAGTAACCAAGCGATTATTGAGGCTATGGAGGGAGAAAGGATGGTTCATGTTATTGACTTGAATGCTACGGAACCTGCACAGTGGTGTGCGCTTATCCGTGATTTGAGTGCTCGCCCTGAAGGTGCGCCACATTTGAGGATTACTGGGATCCATCAACAGAAGGAAGTCTTGGATCAAATGGCCCATATATTGTCAGATGAAGCGGAAAAGCTTGACTTACCGTTCCAGTTCAATCCGGTCGTAAGCAAACTCGAACATCTTGATATAGAAAAATTGAGGGTGAAAACAGGGGAGGCTCTAGCTATCAGTTCAATTTTACAGCTGCACTCTCTTTTGGCTCCTGATAATGATCTTAAGAAAAGATCTCCACCGACACCAATGAATGGTATTGGTGTTCACTTGCACAGGGTTGCTCAAATGAATCAAAGTACTCTAGGAGAATTGCTTGAGAAAGATGTGGTTAATGGTTTTAGTCCAGGCAATGACTCAGCTTCGTCATCTCCGCTTTCTACAGCTCCCTTGTCTAATATTGATGGTTTCCTTAATGCTTTGTGGGGTTTGAACCCTAAAGTTATGGTTGTGACCGAACAAGATTCCGATCATAACGGGAAGAATTTGATGGAGAGGCTTTCAGAGTCACTGTACTTTTATGCTGCGCTGTTCGACTGTCTGGAGTCTGCTCTGCCGAGAGGGTCTTTAGAAAGGTTTAAGATGGAAAAGATTTTGTTTGGGGAGGAGATTAAGAACATTATTGCGTGTCAGGGGGCGGAAAGGAAAGAAAGACATGAAAAGCTTGAAAGGTGGAACCACAGATTTGATTTGGCTGGTTTCGCTCATGTCCCGTTGAGTTATTATGCTATGCTGCAAGCAAAGCATCTTCTGCAGAGTTACAATTGTAATGGTTACAAGATAAAAGAGGAGAATGGATGTGTGGTTATATGCTGGCAAGATCGACCCCTTTTCTCTGTTTCAGCTTGGCGTTTCAGGAGGTAAAACCACTGCTTAATCAACTTGTTACGGAGCTTCTTTTTCTCTTTCGCAGATGGAAGCTTAGTCACCTCTCTTTTGTAGGAATGGTTAGTTATGAACTTTACGATTCCTGTGCTCTTTTTTCCTCACTTTTTCGTATGTTGGTTACTTGAACTCAGTCAGTGTAAATAATTTATGATCGATTTCAATGCAAGATCATGTTTTAGTAAAAGTAAATGTTGTGCTCTTCCAATCCTCTATTCCTGGAAAACTGTATATATGTGAAAGACAGCATTCATGTTTTCAGCAGTTCTGTTTCTTCTACGGAAGTTCGTTACTTGATGTTCCTGCTAAATATCTATGGTGAATTTTATGCCGGAGTAGGAAAACAGTTTTCCCTAGCAAAATATGCTAATGCCCATTGTATTGGGTAGTGATAAATCCAGGGCTAAATCCTTGAATACAAGGCAATGATTATGACTTGATGTCTGCATTAGCTTGATTTAGCGCTGGATTTATAGATTTTAGCCATGAGTCATCATCAGTACCCATTGTAATAAATAGCCGTTATCTATTGAGTTCTTGAAACAGATGATTCTTGAGGTGTAGAGAAATACTCTACACTCTATAGAACATATTTAGTTCTGAACTTTTTTTCATGGTAGATAAATTATAGTAATATAATTAGTTTACATGTCTGCTCAATCAACTACATACATAAAGGTTGACTGAACAGATTAATCATAGTGACGAGCTAATAGTCACTTATAAATAAGTGAGTATAGAGCAAATAAGCACAGAGATTGACTATTATTGTGAAGTTGTTCTTCACTAGAGCTTATATATATATAGTATATAAAGTCAGGAATCACTCTCAAGGGCATTTAGGGCCACCTTCCTTGGTCTTCCAGTTGTTGTAACAAGGACAGACCTGCTTGTTGCCGTATGTGCCGGGTGGTACGCACAGGCACTTTGCGCAGCATTTCTTACAAAAGAACATACACGGCTTCTTGAATGAGGTCTTTGAGCATCTGGTGGTGCATCTTGGTGCACATTCTGCAGAAAAAATCAGTGAAGGTTCTTTATTAGTTGTTGTATCTGGAACCTCTTAAATCTTAATTCTACGGGAAAAGCCTCAGAAACAGGATCATGTGCGTTTTAGACATGGATTTCAAATAGCTGCACCTAACTGTCTGCCTAGCTATACAAGTCTAAACATATTTCCCTGTCCAGTTTTCAGTTAAATGCGTGTCGCAGGCTATTAGCGCATTCTGTTTGAAACCGTACATGGCAAAAAGCACACGATCTAACTGTCTGCAAGCTAATAACTTATGCTGGCTAGTTTATCACTTTGTGAAGATAGTGTGTTGCCTTAAGATGTTTTCATTCGAAAGTTTAATTATCGGCTTAAGTTTGAAAGACGGTCCTCAGAGTTAAGAAGCAGTTAGCTTTGGTTGATAGTATAGAATGTAGTGACTAGTGAGCATAGGTTACTACACAGCACACACCTTGAGGACTCAGGCTTCCCTCACTAATGCCATACTGCAGAGAAAAGAATCACAAACATTAGCCATGAAAACCGACATTATCTCAACATCTGGAAATTGGAATGCAGATTCGAAGGAAAAGGGAACTGTTTCAGGTTTAATTACCTGGACATTCCCTGGCTGGTGCTGGCTAGGTAACTGATAAGCTTGATCTTTGGCAGCAGAAACCTACATAAACAATTTAATGCTCAACATTATGATCAAGCTTGTTTCTATATGTTCCAAGAAATTATGCATATGGGAAGACATTGTAACTTACCAGGTTTTGTGTCACAATGGTGAGAATGAGGATCAGAGATAAGAGGAAGAGTGTTTTCAAGACCATGACTTATACTTGTGAGTGGAAGAGTTGAGCAGATTGAATGGAAGTTGAGGTTGCTTGTGTGATGTTGTGATGAAAGTGCAATGCTATTTATAGAGAGGTTTTTGTGTATATCAATCTCAACCTTGTAGCTACAGATTTGATTACTACAGTACCAGAAAGAAACATAAAGCAGCACTTGATCTTATCAAATTACATTTTTAACCTCCTATATCCTCAACTCGTTTCCAAGTTCAGCCGTCAAGGCAGGATCTGACCCATTGCGGATAGTACACGCGCACGGAGCTTAGGGCCCGGTAATAATAGGGATCAAAAGTCGTTGTATTGTCAATTTCGTGCAATTTCTATATATAATTTTCGTAATATTTTCTCAATCAATGCCATACAATTTCTTTTTATGTTTTTGTATATACTTCAATTTTAAATTTCGGCTGGCCTGACGTCCCAACTGCTCGTGCATCACTTGTTTGACCTCCATAGCTCAGGTGTAGCATCAATCTTATCTTACTTGGACAAAGCTTAAAGTACTTATTTCGGACATGTGTTAACATTTTTTACTTTGAAATCGGTAAAATTGTAGTATATTAAACTTAAAAAGAGAAAACTGTACAAGTACATGTGTTTACACGACTTGTTTCCATCTTAAATTTGTACTTCGACGAGTTAGTATAGACGGTGGCTACGAACAATCTAGGAATCGAATAATCGATAAGCATGGGATTAAAGGGGTGGTGGAGGAAGGATGAAATTGTACAAGAGGGTATAAATGCAGGGCAAGATTTTGAGCATTGAGATGACCCAACATGTGCAACAAGAAACATGAAGGCGATAGATGAGTCCATTAACATGTGCACTCACATGTTGCCTATTTTTACACTACCATCATCATCAATTTTTAGCACACCATATTTATCAAATTTGTTACACTACTACTACCATAAATAAAATGAAAAATGCAATTATCCTCTGGGGTTTGATGGATGGTCATTAAGTCTCACCACCATTGCAGTTATCCACTGCTATATTCTTGAATGAAAAGTTTAAGAAGCATCTATTCAATTTGTGTGAAAGTCTTTATTACTAACAACC
>JAYMSM010000522.1:0-10223 GCA_036897885.1 Plantago crassifolia | reverse complement strand
ATAACAATTAAGATCTAGTCTGGTACATTGTCCTATCCACTTTCAGGTGTGCCACTCAGCCATACATATTTTATCTAGCAGAAGTGCCAACCTAAGGGTCCTGACTCCTGATTCATTTACAATGTGCATTAAAGCTACCAAAAATGATCTGATTTTTAAACTGGCACCTTATAATCCTTCAATATTTTGCCTGAGGTTCTGTGGACAATCATGTAGAAAATTAGAATCTCAAGTTATAGCTGTAGGCCCTTTATAATCTATTTATCTCTTCAGAGAAGGTGGAGAATGTATTACCATTCCCTTGAAATGTTTATGTTTGCGTTTCCATATCAAGTGTGTTTTGGTTGTTATTTTCAGGCCAAGCTAAATGAGATTATTACTTCTGGAGAACCTGCTGGTCCAAGCTGTGCATCACCTGGAAAGCCTTGGATGGTTGATGGGGCTGGAGTTCCTCTGAATGCATCTGAACTTCTACCAAAATTGGTAAGAAAGTGCGTTAATCTTTCAATTCCCCTATTATTATCACTCAAGCTAGGTATATTAAGAGAACCACTGCTGCTAACATATAAACTTCTGTAGTACGAGACAACTACGAGTTTTTCAGTTATTTGACATGAGATTTCTTGTGTTTTTTGTGGTCTTTTGTAGGTGAAGTTAACAAAGAAGGTTACAGACCAAGTA
Source organism: Plantago crassifolia (assembly GCA_036897885.1). NCBI lineage: Eukaryota > Viridiplantae > Streptophyta > Magnoliopsida > Lamiales > Plantaginaceae > Plantago > Plantago crassifolia. The sequence continues at coordinate 9,542 of JAYMSM010000522.1, read as the reverse complement.
AAAATTGTAGCCAAGCATGAGTTTGAGGAGCTCAATGTGTCAAGTGCAGATGGTGTGATTCCTCCGTATGACCAAGCCAAGGCACTGGGTAAGACAAATATAGATGTAGATCGAATTGCCGCTGGATTACCTTGTGGCAGTGAGGGATTTCTCCTCATGTTTGCTCGCTGGAGAAAACTTGAGAGGGATCTGTACAATGAAAGGAAATTGTAAGTCTTCTATGATACCTCATCATTTTCATCTTGCTTTTTCCATGATATGTAAAACTGCTTCATGTTTAAATCTGTATTGAAGGTTTAATTGACTGAGTTGTGATTAAATTGCAGGCGCTATGATGTAACTCAAATACCTGATGTTTATGATTCCTGCAAGTAAGGAGTTTATCATTTCTTTCGTTGAATGATCTGTTATTTAAATAGCATAAGTGCATATAAATTTCTTAAAGTCTGCATTGTCGTGACAATTATAATATTGTAAACTGGATAAGTGCTGTATTATTTTCTGCTGCATATATCCATGTATCTATGATACAACCAGCAGATTTTGTTCCAATTTTCACATTTGGGCTGACATTTTCTTGGTCCACCATCCATTTCACAGATACGATCTCTTGCACAATGCACATTTAAATCTCGAAGGTTTAGATGAACTCTTCAAAGTTGCTCAGGTATGAAAAGAGAATTTAATTCCTGGAATGTGTTTTTTTCCCAATACCTAAAGGGAAAGAATTGCGAAAAGAGGGGGAACTAAGGAAAACTGAAAAATCAGCTTGCCAGTTGCTAATGATGCTCAGATTTACAGTTTGTGATTCCTTTCTTCAGATGCTTGCGGATGGCGTTATTCCGAATGAATACGGTATCAATCCATGGCAGAAGTTAAAGATTGGTTCAAAGGTAGTCTACATTGTATGATTTGTATCTGATGATTCTCTCTTGTTTCATGATTCCTTGTTCTAATATAGCTATTTTTTGTTGAATTACAAAATTGGAAGAGTATATGTGTTTGGTGAATAGGAAAGATCAGTGACAGATGTGTTGTAACTGTTCTTGCTATTATTGGCACATAATTACAAGTGTTCAAGTACTTAAGATAGACATGAGGCATTTCTCTATTTTCATACCATGGTGGTGTTATTGAGTTTTCATCAGTCGCTTAGTCATCTTGTAGAAATTTCTCTACACTGCTTTCTGTATGGTTGGTATGAAATGAGTGCCTTACTGAAGTAGTAAAAAGCAGTTTGCTACAGAATTTGGCAAAATTGCCCTTGAAACTTTTACAGCCTCCCTCTTCATATCAGAAATCTGCTTATTTTCTATTTTAATGTCAGATCGCTCGTCGGTTGTTGGGCAAAATTATGATTGATCTGAGGAATACGGAGGAAGAAGCAATCAGTGTTGCAGAACTGAAGAGCAACATTGATTCAGTCCCCAGTGATGAAAAAGAAGACATGGACCATTACAAGTCCAGTAAACTTGAAGGGTCAAGAAGAGCTAGTTTTACCAGTGAAATGTCATTCGATCAAGATGAGGAGGACGACAAAGAAACTCAATACCGATTGGACCCAAAGTATGTTGCACAACTATTCTTGTGCATGGGCATTCCTTTTTATACTGTCTGCAAATTCTTGATTAGTTACTACTTACTATTTCCTGGTCAAAGCTTCCTATTTGATATTGTTTACTTTTTTAAAGGTATGTTATGGTCACAAATTAATCCTAAATCATATTAGAAAAAGAAAGAAATTATATTATGAAAGTATAATGATTGTACCCTCGTAATGTATTTCTTGATTACTTTTCCTATATGGCTTGGGACTAATTTGTGATCAAATTGCACTTTAAAAAGTCAACAAAATCAAATGGGTAGCTTTATCGGGAAGGAGGAAGCACTATATTTTAGCTTCCCAAAGTACAGGCTGAGAGGCCAATTACAATGTCGAGAGAGAAGATAGTTCCTTTCCGAACTAATACTTAATATTACATCGTCCAACAGATATGCAAATGTGAGAACACCAGATCGTCACGTGCGAACCCGGCTATACTTCACATCTGTGAGTTAACTTATTCTGCAGTGCATTTGTTTTATAGAATTCGATACAGCTTATAGTTTAGTGATCTATGTGTTTCGATAGACCTCATGGTCTAATAATCTCTTTGTTAATGTGTTCTGGCTGGGTTATGGTCATTTCTTGTTAATTAATTAGCGATATGTAATTTTTTTTGTGGAACTAATTAGCTCCTCTGTGTTTTTAATTGATCAATACAGTCATTTCATGTTAATTTACTTAGCCATATATATCAATTTTTGTGTGGAACTAATAAACTCCTCTTAATCACTGTTTTTAATTGATCAATACTCATGCCTCATGGCATGGTAAAATTCAATAATGTAGTGAGTTACTCCCTCCGTCCAATATCAAATGGCCATTTTACTATTCACATGATTTATTACTGGTTATGTCTTATTCTCGTACTAGGGTGTAATATATAGATCATTGAGGAAACTCAGAATTCATTCCTGTATCTTCAATACATTTTCTTTTGTCTATGTTCTCTCCATATTAAATTGAAGTTGTTAACTTTAATTGACAGGAATCTCATATCCATTCCTTAATGAATGTCCTTCGCTATTGCAACCTGGACGAATCTCTTCAAGGGGAACCTAGTCTTGTTTGTGATAATGCGTTGGAGCGCTTGCATGATACAAAGGAGCTTGATTACATGAGCTACATTGTTTTAAGGCTGTTTGAGAACACAGAGGTTTGTGGCCCTATGTAACTTTGTACATTACTTGCCCTTTCCTTTGATGAGGAAATTGTGTTAGCTATCAGACAGGAGAGTTTCACTCTCTTGCATCAAATGAGAAATGCAGTTTCCAAAATTTGATGCTGATAATGTTATAATTAATCAGTGTTGTTATGTTGAATTGCCTGTGATCAATTTCTTACGAGATTGTTTGACCAGATGGTTGTATCATACAGTGACACTATGTCTGGTTCATTACTGAATGCTATTAATAACAAATTTGGTTTAGATACACCAAGTGACATACAGAAGAACCCAGATATGTGGAGTTCTCTGTTTTCACATTCCTAGACAATATCAAGACCATAATTTATATGCAAGTTCAATGACATAATATCTTTTAAAACAGTGAAAGCTCATTCAGTGCCTAATGTTTGATGCAGGTGGCATTAGAAGATCCAAAAAGGTTTCGCGTAGAATTGACATTCAGCCGGGGTGCAGACTTATCACCTTTAGAGGTATTTAGCTAGTAGTCACACAAGTTATGGGTAAAAATTCCTTTAGCAATTACGGGCGACTACTCTTGCAATCTCTTTAAATTTTAGATTCATTATTTCATTTCATCATTTACTTGGCCGATTCTCATGCATCCATTTAGTGTCTGTTATGGACAAACTAGTCATCTACATAGGTTCCAAATTATAGCAGCCTCTTTGCCTAATATGCATATGTAACAAACTTTGTGCATAGATGGCCTACTTTTTGTTTTAACCAACGTTTTTCCCAGAGGTACTGGAATCCCTTGAGGCATTTTATTGTTTGTTCCTCGTTACATGAATAGTTTCATCATATGCTTATGAGTCTTAGACATACTAATACAAATGGTACTGCAACCTTTAGTGTGGAATCGAAAGAAGCAAGCTATATAACTGTTCTTTTTGACAGGGCAATGATCGTGAAGCAGAATCACTGCATCAGGAACACACTTTGCCGATAATGGGGCCTGAGAGGCTGCAGGAAATAAATTCATATTTGACCCTTGAGATGATGGAGAAAATGGTCCGTCCATTTGCCATGCCAGCAGAAGACTTTCCTCCCCCAGCAATTCCACAGGGATTCTCAGGCTACTTTTCTAAAAGTGCAGCAGTTTTGGAACGCCTGGTCAATCTTTGGCCCTTCAACAAGCATGTGGGCTCTAATGGAAAGTAATCGAGGTGACTGACTTCTCTTATCTTCTTACCGTAGCTTAGACCGTCAAGTAAAGAAATTATGGAGCATTCTGCATTCTGCTGTAACCATATCTGATACTTTTCCCTCTTTTTCCTATGATAACTATTCATTTATTCATGTATATATATAAGTAGTTAATTATGAATGGTAGTTCTTGGTATCCAATTCTCCCCCTACATATGCACACAGCTTAGTGCCGATTTTACCAATTCTTTTTTGATGGTATTTGTTACATGCGGCTTATTTGGACTGAGCACTACTGCACTAGTATGTATGAGTGTATGACCCTTAACTCCCATTGCCCCTGTTTCGGAACAAATAGTGCCACATTTTGGCCTTTTGTTATGCGCGTTACTGCCCTGCTGCAGAAGGCGTTGTATTCTGGGTTCAGGACTGGCCACCCCAGCAAGATTTTTTTGAGGTATGGAGATATGTAGACCTCTATCTTATTTATTTACTACAGTTCGAGTTACGTCAACATGAATAAATTGGTTGGATAAGCATGTGGTCCATTTGTACACGTATAAGATGGTGATAGGAAAGTTGTTGCATATTAGAGAGGTTGCTTGGATTATCCATACATGTAGACTATTGTCTCTTGTTCACTGACGATTATGACAATTAGAAAGCACATGGCTTTAAAGAGTTAAAGAACGGATATGTGATGCATGTGGTGACACTGATGATTGTGATAAAGCAGTGTGCAAAGGTATCTATCAAAGGTAATGGTCCCCTAAAGCATCAAATGAGAAAATATTCCTTCCCTTTTTCCTGTACTCGGATACTCAATCGAATAATGGTCTGAAGAGGCGAACTTCGATTAGATTAGTGGTGTGATAAATTGCAGAGTTATTGATATCTTGTTACAGAAATTACTCATGAGGATATTAGAAGGATGGCATGGTGAATTTGTCATACACTTCTTGTTAGGTGTTTCTTAACTTGCTAACAATGTCGTAGATTGTGCAAGACTCCAAGTCTTGTGAGTTTGTTAGCCCGTAAATAGTATCCGGAGTTAGAGTTGAGTTGAAACATAGGTTTGATTATGAGTGTAAAAGAGAGGGAGAATTTGAGTAGTGTTAATGTTATTGGTTCGCTAGAAATATTGAAGAGAGAGATGGTAGAAAGATAAATATAGGAAATAAGATGAATGAGGATGGTTTTTCAGTTTATAATTACTGAACTGAAATAAACAAATTGAATTTGCACAGCTCCAACCAACATGCTAATTATTGCCTCAGTGAACTACACTTGAATACATAAACTAAACCAGACATAAAATAGCAAACAACACTGGTAATGCAGTTGTAAAAGCTTACCTCTACTTTGCAAGGAGCTGATAGATAGTTAATGGTCACCTGAAAATATATTGTGATGCTAAATAAGTACAAAGATAGAATGTGCTGAGTGGACAATAAAAAGAAAGCATGCCATTAATGACATTGTAATGATCTGTTTAATTTGCTACCAGGAGGCTTTGTTGTTCATTGAAACGATTATCTCAGGAAATAACAGCCACTTTTCAACTTAAATAACAGAGGGAGTAAACAATCATGTAAGAACCTTGATAAGCACCTTCCTGAGTTCCATCTAGAACTGTCACCCAATCTGACTTGGACTTAAGAGAGCTTTTATTCTTCAAAAAGTCCCTCACCTAGATGAGAACTTAGAAGTGTAAGTACATCAAAAACCATAAAGAGATCAAAGGAATTGTTTACAGATGACAAATATGAGGACCATGTACATACCGACTGCAAAATCCTATCAGATGTATCCCCTTCCAATTGTCTTAGCCCAGCAGTAGCCTGTTTATAAAATCATTAGTGCGATTCAGGATACAAAAATGCAAGTAATTAGCATAGATTTGAACAGGGAAAACTTTTGCCAAAGATAACCATAACTCCTTACCCCAACTCTAACTGGCGTTTTGTGTCGGATCTCTTGTAAAACTGCAGCTTCTGCTTTCTTAAGAAGATCCAATAGCGAGTGAGAATCAAGAGGACCTGACCGAATGGATCCTAATATGGACACTGGAATTGTAATCCAACGCTGTCGAATTAATGCTACGCCAGACCTGCTCGAATTAATGCTACGCCAGACCTGCTCCCTGCTCAATCTAGATTTGATTTGTATCTTGGCAGGCCGTGGAAAAAAATACTGAAGGACTATTATAATTGAGACGCAGATTTGCAATGTTATTCATCCAACAGAGTGGCACAAATGGAAGGGTGAGTTTGCGCTAGATACTTTGTTCTATGCTGAGTATAGGAACACAGGGGCCAGGTCACATACGTCGCAAAGGGTGAATTGGATCTTCCTCACACAAGTGCACATGCTCATACCTGCAAACTGAAACTAAAAGGTTTTTCAAGGAAAGAAAAGAAACATATACGAGATAATATATTAAGGAAACACTGAAGCTTACCTGCATCATTGATCTTGCATTTGTTTTGTAAGTCGTTTCTATCATCGATTCTCTCTGTTCCAAATAATGGTTGAATAGTATTCAGTGAAGAGCCTCAACTTATACTACTAAAAAACACATTCAGGAAGTATTCAGTATAAAGAGCCTCAACTCATACTACTACACAACACATTCAGGAAGTATTCATTAAAGAGCCTCAACTTATACTACTACACAGCACATCCAAGAAAATCAGCTCCTTACCTCCATTTCAAATCTGTAATGATATACAACTCGCTTTACATCTTCCATGCTTAGCTCAATTGATATTTCCTTCAACAAACCAATACACAACATGCCAGAGATATTGATGGCATAAGCGACGAAGTTGATATATTATAGCTACTTGAAAGAGTTATATAGACAATACAAATCTACAAAAACACTGCAAATATAACCAAGAAACTGGAACATAGAATTATCTAACATGTTGGCAACCAGGTAGATCCGTTCCTGAACACAATCTGTTTTGATGCAGGGAAGATATGAATGTCTTATCAAGAATGAGAATGCTACATGTAACGAGGTTAATCGGAATGCAGAAGGCTACATTAACCCAGATCTTATCAAGAATGAGAATGCTACATGTAACGAGGTTTATCGGAATGTAGAAGATTACATTAACCAAGATCTTGACGGTGTATCATTGACTTGACTCACGTTTATATCTGAATATGCCGAAGGTTTAATACCCACATTAGATATCATCTAAAGTCAAATAGTTCATGCTCTTTGGATCTGGAACAGAACATTTGAGACTGTCTCAAGCACTTGAAGAAGACTGAAGAATGTAGTGCTATTAAACACACTTGAAAGGCAAACTCAGAACAAAGGCATAACTCAATATTCTGGTCTAGTTGGAATTGAATCTGAAAATTCCCTGTCAGGTTATAGCTTATGACACCAACAACGAGGCAAGTACTCGGAGAAAAAATAAACCAAATAAGAGAGTTATATCATTTATATCACTCTATAACTATCAACAAATGGTAACTTTATAAGAAACTAACCCACAGTCTGGTGCTTGTCGTTCCTTAATATACTACAGCTGCTCCTGCGCCCTTCTTCATAAAATAAAAAAAATCAATACAAAACTCTTAACATTTTCAAGCATGTAATTGCTCTGATCCATGCTAACACAATATATTTCTTGACCAAATGAATGAGCTCAATTTATTTCTGGCAACAACCATATACTGTTTATAACTTTATACAAAGGCCAAAGATCTAGTCATTTATTAGCCAGGAAAAAAAACCAACTTATGCAATCGACTTCATTCCCACATGTGAAATAAGTACTACAATGCAAAATGAGTTAATGAATCATGCCATTCCGTAACAGTTAACAATCCTCAAAAGATCATTTGATCAAACTTTTCTGCCAAACTTAATGAACTTAATTATCAGGGGACTTACTGAAAAAATGCAGCGGGGTTTCGGTAGACGCCTGTGTAGACAAGACAATGTCATGGTTAGTGATGACCTCTGATAAATTTCTGATAGAAGCTGCCTTTATAATTGATGCCCTTGCTCTTGCCAATCCTTGCTCTAATTTATTGCTGGTTATCTTCTGTTTTCATAATCCATAAACCCTGGATTAATCAAGTTCTAAACTCAATTAGAATAACAATAAGTATATTAGCAGGATGTAAACTCCTGAAAGTAAGGAGTGTAGAAGTAAATTAAATTACAAACTGAAAAGAAAATCAATATGGATTCAATTAGCAAATACATCATCTCAAAATAAGATTTCATAACCAAAATAGATGAAAACTAAACTAATCACAATGCTTTATTAAAGAAATATGAATCCATGGAATGTGACTTCAGACATTTTACTTTTGTCGAATCAAATGTACACAAAGAATTGATGCCATACTTTTTGTATGTTCATCTCTATCCCTATTTACTATTTACCTAGCTTTTGGAATGACAAAAAGTTGGACATATTTCATACAGCAGCCATCCTATGTCTCATGCTGCCACACCTCACGAAGGAGATCATATCTCGTGTTCGCTGATAAACAAAGCATCTCTCATTATCTTTCATTGCAGAACTTGAGTAAACTTGACAAAAATAGATCCAGATGAGAAACTTTTTGTTTAATTGAATTATCTAGTATCCAGCGTAGAGTACGCGTTTGATAAAGAGCATAGAAGATTACTTATTGCATAGAAATGGACCTGCTAATGAAACTATATAGAAACTATATACTTGGTACTTTGTTTGTCAATAGTGTCCAATTTTTAGCAGATGATCATGCAGCTTCAGTCTCTTTGAGAGACACAACAAATCATACACAGAATATATTTGATCGCAATTAACCTATATCAAGAACACATAAGAAGACCAGCTATAAAATGTAATACATAGGGATGTAAGTGTATCAGCAAACCTTGGGGAGGAAACTTCAGGTTTGAACATGAAAGTCTCCGGGTATAACAAAATTCCTCAACACCTGCACACAATAAACATAAACATACATCATTCAACCTTTCCAATCACAAGCAATCAATCCTTATACATCTGAGTAATTAGACGAAGTATATACCTAAACTAATAAGCATAAAATGGAGTGAACAGTCCATAAAATTAACAATTCCAGTCGAGTAGAAGTGAAAGTAAGTATACCTGTTCTGGCTTGTGATTGAGCCAAATTCGCCAAAACCTAAATCAACGATGTCCGCGAGCTCAATAATATTTGTGATATCAGGATTTTTCAGCTGCTAGGCTATGGAACTCCAATCAACGCCACCATAACATAATTTTTTTACCTAAAAACATCTTCTTTTGCACCATTCAGATAAAAAATTTGAACTACAAAGCAGGCTGGTATGTTCATAATATCATGGTTGAATCACCAATTTTGCACAAATGATAGAGAAACACAACAATAGTTCAAATGAGCTTGTGAGCAAGATATGTATGTTGTTGGAAAACATAACAGTTCAAATGAGCTGTAAATGAGTGGTGAACATGAACAATACAAAATTCGCTCTGCAAATGCCGAAGTCTATGAATGTCAACAGAGCCAATTCCAACAAAAAACCATCCCCTCTACTTGATCTCCGAAGTGAGACAGAAAGAGGCAACGAAAACCAAA
>JAYMSM010000521.1:0-10228 GCA_036897885.1 Plantago crassifolia | reverse complement strand
CAAAATTAGGAACATTTTTGCTGGCAGGAAAATGAACAACTTTTAGGCGGGAATTGTACACCCTCAGTGAGAAGAAGCCATCCCCCATATATCTGAAGCGGAGAGTGTAGCCACGCTTAATCCCGTAATGCCTAACCAACTGCCGCCACCCTTGATCGAGAATGCGGCTGCGCCTGCAAGTCGTGACACCAATTGGCCAAGGGATTGAACCTTCAACCTTCACACGTACATCGATCTTCATCCAACTGATTACCATAACATGTGTTGAAGAAAGGGGGCAATTCCTGCATGGGATCGAAATAGATTCATTACTACGTGAAAAGGAACTTCAAAATGATTTGCCTTAACTCTCTAAGTCAAACCGTTAAGCAAGAGATTCGAAACAGACTTACAATGTAGTTCTTCTCAGAGGCTCCAACCGCAAAAATGAAAATGTTTGGAGGAAGATCGGTTGCGTCCATTTCGAGCAGGGTAAGGAATGAGGAGTTTAGTTTCTGTTTTGTTGGAGTTTAGTTTCTGTTTTGTTGTGGAGAGGAGAGCGTGAGAAAGAGAATGACTGAACTCCTCTATTTATAGATAAAAAAACATGTCTTGCTTGGGGAGGAGAGATACACTATTGCATTATTTGGCCATATCCTTAGCCCAATCATTGGTTTTCTGATTAAATATTGACATTGTTAAGTTCAGAGTATTTGTTGTGGTATCCAAGTTTTTTAAAAGAACTGTGATTTCAATTAATTGCTTATTAAATTGAAGTTATCTAATTAAAACAGTGATTCACCTAATAATGTAGAGCTTAGCAATTAAACAACTGAAAAAAATTATTTGAAAATTGTTTAAACTCAAATGACTTGTACCAATAATTAATTTGCAGAAATTAAGCAAGACAATGTAAGCTGCAGTCACTAGCACCACAAATTGATTAATCGATTTTCTTTACACATTACATGTTTCAAGTAGTTGCTATATTTATAGAAGCAACTTTAGGACCGAGTGAAACGAATGAGGAACAACAAACACGACGCCATGAAATGTAAGGATTACTGAGAGCACATGGAACTTTGCCAAGCTAATAATTTGGACCCCAAGGGCCAAATTGGTAAGTCGGGTTACCCTGAAATCCCCCCGGATTTGGGAGGTGCCCAGCAGGAATAAACGCAGCAGTAGAAGCAACTCCGGGGTAGGGACCATAGTGTGGATATTGTGGCCCCCCTTGCATTTGTACAATGTTCTCCAAGTTGTTGAACCCTCCTGCCCCACTACCTTCACCATGAGAAGCTCCATCGTAGTCTCCCTCGCTTTTAAGGTCATCAAAGGTGTAGGGGTGTGGTGGAACAGAAGATTGACCAGGGCCCCCGGGCATTGCGGCAAATTGGTGAGGCCCATCCCCAGTCGAGCTCACATTGTCACTAAAAGCCTGAGTACCATAGTGAGCGAAACCATAGTTAGCTCCACCAACTATGTTAGCATCATTCTCATTTTGTTCTTCGGGAACGGGCATCAAATTGCGACGAACACGGCTGCCCCGAGGTGCTGGATTTTCCTGGGGAATGGCAGCACTACTTCGAGAGCCGATACCGGCTCCAACGGCTCCAGAAGTCGACCCACGTACAACCTTTTTAGTCCGAGGAGGCGTTTCAGCATCTGACGAGCTTAGTGTTATTACAGGAGTAGGGTCATCATCATTTAGAACGGTATGAGCCTCCCCGAAAATAAGACAAAGCTCATCCCATTGACCTTCACCCTTGTGATAGTAAGCCATCCCATAATCATTATTCTGGAAAATTTTTAAAACATTTGCCCAGTTATTACACTATTACAAACACATCCAAATAAGGTTAGGTCAATAATAATGATAAATTACTTGATGATTAACTACTAGCCAAACGAATCACTATTGACTTAAACATAAGTTCAACATTCAAATGCTTAATCAATGAGGATAAACTCAAGCCGGGCAACCTAATTTTAAATGTTTTCGTACCTCAATGATCTGCTTCCAAGTGTGATAAGAAGCGATAATTGTGTTCGCAACTTCATCGTAATCGACGTGTGTCGTGGCAAGAACCTTCGCAAAATGCCTGTGGCGCCTCCTGAGTAAATTGTAACGTTGCATTATTGCAGAGTGACCGAAAATTCCCTGGTATTGTTTATTCAAAACCCGCATTGCATGACCAATTCCTGGTGAATTAGGGAGGAGGATGGACTCTGTCTCTTCAGCGTGAACGGCCAAAATGGAAACGAACAAGTGCTCTGAAGCTGGAGTCCAAACACCAGACTTTGAGAAGAACATGGTCTCTTGAGGAGGAGCATGAATCACCTTTTCCATGGTAGAAACCTTCGACAAATTAAAGAACAAAAAACACGAACTTTAGCATCCTTCACACAATGAAAGTAACTCATGCATGCATGCCTAATTAACTGGAAGTATAAAAAAGGAGGGGGAGTTTGAATTACACAAACTAATAGGGAAAACTGACATAAATAGTTGGGGGATAGAGTGAGAGATAATAGCAAGAGCAGACCGTTGATTGTTGTTCATAGCCGGGTTGGAGAAGGAGTTACAAAATGTGTCTATATTTATAGTGTAGGTGGGGTGAAGAAGCTTGCATAAACCTGCTACAAGGGCCACATGAAGAGTTCCTGTGGAGAGCAAATGACTAGCAGACGCTCCTGTAGTATTCAAACAGCTAGGTGCAGGAAAGGGGGGTAAGAATATTGAATCACATCACCTGCTGGAGTACTCTGGCGGTCTGGCCGACTGGAATGAGTTCAAACTTGACTAACATGTTGCAGAACCTGTATGCTGGTTTTTCCATTAATTACCCTGTTTAAATTTTAAAACATTAAAACTCAACTGTACCAAAATGAACATAGCAGTTTAATGCTTGCGATGGCAAAACGGCCAAATCTCGTCTTTTCATAACTTGTATCACTATAATCTTCTAAGTGCTTCTATGTATTAGTTATGCTCTTACCAATTTAAATATAAATTTGCAGTTCACAAAATAATTCCTCCTAACCGATAAGCATTTAGTTAAGTGTAACCCGAAACCATAACGAAATCCGACAGACCCGAAACATGTATTATACGTAAAAGTTGGACCCCAAACAAAAAAATACGAAGCTTGAACGCTACTTTCCAATAGCGTCACAAATTATTTTAATGTCAGTGGCACATCTAACAGTGACTTTGAACGACCTACGGTGGAACTGCATGACATAATTCTTCAAGGAACGTCATCGAATTCATATCCAAACGCACTATCTCCAAATGAGCACTTGGAGCTCACTGTAAGAAGACTTAAGAAATCTAAATTCACGATTTTATAAATGTTAGTTCTTCATGAGTAGTTATTTGAAAAACTTAGGTTAACAGGAAATGAGATAACATCCGAAAAACAGAACAATACATATGGCAAGATTAACAGGACCATGATGAAGGTGATTGGAAATCAAGAATGACGATAGTTGAGAATTTTACATCCAGAGAAATAAAAAACAAAATTACACGTTACACTCTAGAGTATTTTAGAACACTTAAAGTTCTAGTACTAGTTTGAAAATACTTTTATGATATTTGACCATAATTATAAATTTAATGCTTTTATATTTGACATATTTGTATGTCTATATTTATCATTATATATTTATTTGCTGTCATTTTAAATAAACACTCTAATGCGCTATCGCCTGAATTAATTTGTAAATTTATGACATTGTCGCTTTCGCTGTCACCTTCCATTCGGTTCCCGATTTAGAAGTATGTGATCTTGATGCGAGGTGGAACAAAAGCAAAGCAAACAGGTACTTCGTTCAATTCAGCAAGATGACAAGTAAATAGCATTACGTGTGAAATTTTGGAGCATTCAATTTCAGAACTACTCAAAATGTAGGTGGATGCTTAGTTTAAAATTAGAGAAAGGGTGTTACATGTTTGTTGATTTACAGCCCCTCTGTGTACAAGTGTGTTGATGTTGCCTGATTAATTAAAATTTCGTAATGCTAGGAAACGAATCTCAGTTGGTAAGATAATGCCTCTCCAATCAATAGGTCGGAGTTCACGTCACCTTTACCATTACAAAAACCGAAACAATATAATTGCTTCATATTGTTAAACTTGTGTTACTGAAAACGCTTAGTTTTCGCACATATACTAATTTATATGCACAAGTACAATTATATTTAAATTTTTAATATATTTAAATACTCCACTGCGCTCTTGCTTTCGTTTATTTAGCGACGATTTCACTTGAACTCGCAATCTCGTTCCCGTTTTCAAATTATGTGATCTACAACATTACCACAACTATGCTACGTTCAATTAAAAACAATTTTTGGAGGAGAAGCTCTTAGTACAAGTGATTCCACTATATCCATATCCTTTTCATGGTGGAGATTTGGAATGCTTGTAACTATACCCACTTTATGGGTGGATGCTAGTATGCTACCACAAGTAATCACTAACATGAAAATCACCTATAAATAGACATTTCCTCCACAGACAAATACCACAAAAACATAATTAACTAAATTATTATGGCTTCACCAAATATATTCTTCGTCTACGTCCGCGATGCAACATTTAGGAGGAGACTGGTCAGTATTTCATAAGCACGCCAATAAGATGTGGCTCATGGTAACAAACTTTACTATGTATGTTTACTGACAGTTAATTATTTTCTCGTTATGCAGACCATTCCGGAGGAGTTCATGCGGGTGTATGGCAGTGAATTGGAGAGGGAAATCAAAGTAAGAGTCGCAAAAGGGATGTGTTGGCACATTAAGTTGGATGCTGATTTACATAAAACGTCGTTTGATGCGGGTTGGGAAGCGTTTTACCGACACTATAAGATCATGCCTGGCTATATGTTAAGATTCAAATACTTTGGTGAGAGTTTGTTCTTTCTCAATGTTATTGACTTTAATTGCAATGTACTGGCTTATCCTGAAGAGTCATACGGAATCGAAAACCGGTACAAGCCCAAAAAAGAGATGAAGGCAATTTCTCTAGAAATGTTCGAGGTCGAATCATTATCTGACAGCTGTAGTTGGAGTGGGGAAAAAAACCATGGGAAACCTTTAAAGACGACGAAGGAACATCGAAAGCCAAGATTGCAAGTATTTCTTTGAACGGAGAGGCTGTACAAGAGGATGGTGAGAGAAGGATCCCTTACGACACTGGTAATCATGTAATTAGGAAGATACATTTGGGTTTTCATTTCAAGCAAATACATCGTCTAATGGATCCCTTAATTGTATGTATGCAGGACTCAAGAAGAGGATGACAAGATCGGAGACAAGAAAAATTAATGTCAACTATGTGAAGCGATCGAAGAATGAAGACGCTTGACCACACATGCAAGAATTAAATAATTCTGATTCGTGCAGTGACACACATGAAGAGGTATTAATAAAGGGTCTAAGTAGGATTTATTATCGCTGTTATCTACGAAGTACTGTGTGTGCCTGTACGAAGTATTGAAGTACTGTTGAGTCGACTTATACGAACGTGTGTCAATTGGCGAGAATCGTGGTTTGAGTCTTAATTTTCCTGTTCATCCTAAAAGGCGATTCCAAGTTCAACTACGTACAGTACCACCTATTTGGTACCTGATTCATTCATTATACAGAGAACTTTCACTAACTCTATATCTTTTAATATGCGTATAACGACGACAAAGCTTTACATCATACTAAAACACGACCAAGAGTTTAAAACTCCGAAGATGAACTATAACTTAGCTCCTCATGATACAAACAAACAAATTAGATCCTGATGCGACACAAACGTCGCTTCTTCATACACTAACAACGCATAAGACTTCCGTGGAGAGTGAACACCTAATGAAATTACTAAACATAAATTCTAAAGAATCGACCAACATACTATGACGAAAAGTACCTTTAAACTCAACAAACTTAACAAGGAACACATAGGGTCAAGTAAGACTCTTTTCTAACGGGATGAAGCGGTAGGATTGTAAACCTCACCCGATGCTCTTGTCTGAAGCAGGGGCTGCTCGTTCGCATCAAGCCTTATACGAGCACAACGTCCGGTAATGAAGATGTTCCGAAGTTGTTTGAATAGAGGCTCACCCCTAGTGCGCCTTCGACGTTGCTCCATACCTTCACTCTACAACAACATGAAGAAAAATAATCAGTACAAAACTATAACCTCTTACTAGTGCAGCTATTAAAATTAGGATGGAGAATTGTACATACCTTCCCACCCAATCCCCTCCAGTAGCTCGGCCCGACTGAAACACGATTTGTTCTGACTGTGTAGTACACCCCTGGTAGCCGGGTGAATGACACAAACTCACGCAACTTCTTTCGGAGATATGAGAGGCTTTGTATTAGATAGGAAGAGGTTATGGGCCTCCTAAAGAATGCGGTTAATCGGGTACTGATCACACCGAGGGCTCCCAGAAGACCTGCAGTTGTCCGCACACCGTTCGCTTCTGACAAAACTGATAACATACGAACAAGCAGAATGTCCTCATCCCTACTCCACCCTGCCCGATAATACATCATCCTCTTCTTAATCCGAAGCGAGACTTCCATCGCAAACTCTGCAGCACAATATATGTACATGTAATAAATAAACTCACCTATGTTTCTGCAGAATTTATGCATCTCAAGCTGTGGTAAGATTAATCAAATTTAGAAGTTACCAGCATTGTACAGAAGGACATTTTCAAACAGAGGAAATCAGTAACAATTCAGGATTCCTAAGCAGACCTCTCAACTACATAATAAGCTCACTATTAGCTCCAGAATTTAATTGCAAATTGTTTAGGTGTTTTCTACAAGCACACTGAATAACTACAGGGCAAATGAGAAAGGTGGAGTGGCTCAACAGCAGCATATCTCTACAAGCTGAAATCAACAAGCAGTAAAATCTACAGGAAGCGAAAAACCATAAAAATTATCGAAACCAATAAGTAACTACTAATTGTTCAAATGCAGACCAACAAAGAACATAAACCACCACACAATTCATTCCGGCCGGCGGTGAATAGTTCCCGCCATTGTCCAGCCCAAACCAGCAACAAATCACAGCAATCAAGCAAAGGAAACGATTTTATGAAAGGAAAAGGGTAGAACTCTAACCAGAATTGGACAAGGCAACAAGCTAGCAATGGTGTCAGGCGGCCGACGGAAGCTCAGATTCAGGCGACGATGCTTGAAGACGGGAAATCCCACACCTCCGGAACTGAATCTCTGCTCGAATTGCTTTGAAGCCCAACGTAAGATTGCACAAACAGAGGGAAGATGAGCAGGGAAGAACTCGTACACCCAATCGCCGAGAAAGGAGGAGGTTGGTGGTGCAATTAATCTGAAACATGGAATGCTTCCTAGTGAAATGAAATGGCACTGTGAATTTATGTTTTAATTAAAATGAGGATGAAAGTGTAATTGCAGGTCTCAGTTGAGGGGCATGGTGGACATTTCACATAGAACCAACAAATGGAGCCAAAATGGTGTTCATTTTCCAGTTCAAAATATGGGCTTAGCCATATTCACAACACCTCATTTTCTAACAACAAACACAATACTCCAATTCCCAAATACATTCTACAAGTCCAACACACACATGTCCAGGCCCAAACATGAGATTGCAATCCAATTTCATGGATTCCAATAGTGAAGCCCATGCCAAAAATACTTCATTTCCCTAATACTTGACATGAAGCAAATTACATACCAAACAAGCTCTTAAGTAATTAATGCATTTTTCTGTTTAAGAAAAGAAAAACGAAAGAAAAAACAAGTAGCAAGCATTTTAATTAGACCACCCTCTTTGTTATACTTAAATTACAGATTTACCCCTGGACTGATAAAATACCAGAAAAGTAGTTCCGAAATCCCAATTTTAGAGCACTCGAGCGCTCCCAAAAATAACAGGGATTTTCCCATTGTGCTACAACATAAAACCAACAAGTAGACCATCATAAATCAGTCATCGTCACTTCTTCTCTGAAAGCTTGTAAAAGGAAGAAACTCGTCCTTGTATTTTCAGAGGGTTTTCTTTGCTCGTTGCTCGTACACGAGCACTCACAATTCACAAAGGAAGCACAAGTCGTAAGTTTCCCTCACCTTTTCCTTTGCTCGATTGTGCGATTCGAGGTTTCTTCTGGTAGATTAATTCGTGAAAGCTGTGTTGATTTAATGTGAGAATTGCATGATTCAAGTAGAGGTTTCGTTAGTGTAATTGAATTGTAAATTTCGTGTTGGTGATTGGAATTTGAGAATCGCGATTCACGGTAGCTACTGCTGTTCCGTTATGATTGATTACTTCAATTTCTGTCGGTTTATTGGCATGGGATTGTATTCATCTATTGCATTGGAGAATTGAATGTGTGGTAGACCTAGGGCCATTTCGTTCTTGTAATTTTGATTGATTTGAGTGATTTAGCTCGGTTTTGATACTATTTCTTCTTTTATTTAGGTGGTTGGTGGAAATGAGTTCGACTCCGAACAGAAGGCATGAGGAGGGTGGCAGTGGAAGTGGGAGTGCTAGTCACACCCATCCATCTGGTTTGAAATTCTCACATGATGAACAGGGAGCATATCCTGGGAGTACTGGGAAAGTGGTGACGCCAATCAGGCATGATTTTCATTTACCTTATGATGTGGGCCAGGATAGTCGGGTGCCTAAGATTGCTTCTCGTAACGAGTCCCGGGATTCTGACAGGAAAGCAGCTGCACTGCCGCCACATATGATGTTTAGGGTACCAGCAGCAGTAAATGATCCACACACGGATCATGTCAGTTCAGATACCAGGATGGAGTTTCGGGATCCAAAAGATAGTAGCAAGGACATGAAAATTGACAACCGTGATCTGAAGTCTGATACTAGGGAGTTGCAGCAGAGTGCTAAAACTGACCGGTACGATGGCAGCCGAGTGGATGATGCTAAAGATGCGAAACATGATTCCCATGCTGAACACAAGGGTGAGATGAAGCTGGATAAGGATGTTCATGCTGGATCTAACAGCCAGTTTGGTTGGAAAGACTTGAAAGAACAACACCGACCGAAGCAGCATCCTGATGGTTCTGGGGGAAATATAGAAGCTTGGCACATGCCACGCACTAACTTGCAGGGCCCACCTGAAGGTGCAAAGGAAGGGTTACATACTGATTCAAGGGACCTCACTGAAGCCCGTGAAGCATCTAAGGAGAACAAGCTTGATCTGAAAGGAGATGATAAATTCAGAGAGAAAGAGCGAAAAAGGAAAGAATTGAAGCATCGTGATTGGTCAGAAAGGGAGAAAGAAAGGAGTGATCGTCGAAACAACCTGCAACTGGGTGGTGGCAGTGGAGAGAACAAAGAAGTACAGAGGGAAGAAAGAGAATCTGAAAGGTGGGTGTTTGAAAAGAAAGATCCTCTGAAAGATAAGGAAAAGCCAATTGAAAAGGAAAAGGTTCATATCAAGAGGGATTCGTGGAACGGATCTGACAAAGACACTTCGCACGTTGAGAAAGAACCACTTGACATTGTTGACTACGGGAGCTCAGACGATGATGATAATGGAGACGACGCTGATGAACCGCGTGGAGCACAGATCAAGGGGGAACTAGAAACGAGCCTGAGAAGGATCAGACTGAATATCTCACTCAGTCTGAAATGATTTCTCAGCTCAGGCAAATGTTTCCAGAATACAAGGTTAATAAGAAGTCAAATTCTTTTTGACTACTTAATTTTCATTAAGTTGTTATTTATAATTTGATTCCTTAACATATTTCCTCATTGAACTGAACATAACTGTTTATGCAGGTCACTCATGCTGCTGAGACTTTGGCACTTGAGGCACCCAGACCTGTGCCTTCCTCTGACGCGCTGATTCCAGCAAATATGGGGCAAGCACCTCCGCCTGAATATTCTTTCAGCATGAACTTTGCTGACATTCCTTCAAGCAGTAAGGCTGGTGCTGAACCATCAAGACCATTCAGTCAGGCCACCATGTCTCTCAAGGAGTATATGGATTTTCTCAAAGCCGGCAATGTCCCTACATTCGATTCTTCATCTACTGAACTTGCTGATGAGGACTTGCTGTCAGGCTATGAACTCGAGGCTGGTCCCTCACTGAATGACACAAATTGGAGTGGAGCTGATCTAAATCTTATTCAACAAGCTGCCGGATCTTTTGAAGGCATGGGCAAGCTCCTACTTCATGAATCACATAGAGGCCAAAATCTTCAGCGCCTGATTACGGACATT
>JAYMSM010000520.1:0-10231 GCA_036897885.1 Plantago crassifolia | reverse complement strand
TGTAATATTGGTTTTTTCCACATTCATTCTCTCTTCTAGTAAGACTTGGCGTTAGGCGTCTTCTTTAGTTTCCTGGAGGGATTGGATGTATTTTGAAACTTGCATACATTTTTTCTAAATTTCTCTCTTTTTTGTTCTTTTCCTGTCTTCTTTTTTTCTATGTTCTAGGCTTTCTTGTTCGATTAGAATTTTTTCTTTTTGTTTGGTAAGTTTACTCTCTTTTCTGTGTTTACTTTTTTATTCTATTTATTATTTTTTTATTCTATTTATTATTTTTTTTCCTATTTTAGGAATTTTCTTTCTGGAGAAGGGTTATTTTAACTAT
The DNA here is from genome assembly GCA_036897885.1 of Plantago crassifolia. Taxonomy (NCBI): domain Eukaryota; kingdom Viridiplantae; phylum Streptophyta; class Magnoliopsida; order Lamiales; family Plantaginaceae; genus Plantago; species Plantago crassifolia. The sequence goes on along the minus strand of JAYMSM010000520.1, from coordinate 9,906 downwards.
TATATCTATTATATATATTATAAAGTTATTATAAATAATATAAGATATATTATTTCTTACTATCTTATTTTTTCTTATTTATTTTTATTTCTATCTTATCTAGCTTACCTATTACCTATATCTTACTAGAACTAGAAAATTTCTTTATTTCTGACTTCTCCTATTCTTGATCTCAAGGCTCCTTTGTTTTTTTCGATCTCTCTTCCTTCTCTTTCTTCTCTCTTTTTCCCTGTCTCTCTTTCTTTTTTCTCTCTGTCTTTCTCTTCTATTTTTCCCTGTCTCTCTTTCTTTTCTTTCTCGCTCTCTTTTCTTCTCTTGTCTTGCTTTTCTTTCTCTTTTTGTTTTTTTTCTCTCTTTTCTCCTTCTTCCTTTCCGTTTCGTTCTTTCATCATCTTCTTTGTTCTTTTGTTATTTTCTTTCTTCTTTTTCTCTCTTCTCCTTCTTTCTCTTTTTGTCTTCTCTCTTTTTTCTTTCTTCTGTCTCTCTCTCTCTCCTCTCGACTCTTTCTCTCCTCTTTCCTTAGTCGATTCACGAATCTCCCTCTTCTCTCTTCTCTGATTCTTTCTTGTTCTCTCCTCTCTTTCTCTGACTCTCTTCTATTTTCTTTCTGATCTTTTGTCTTCTCTTTCTCTGACTCTCTTTTGTCTTTCCTATAGCTTTTCTTTCTCCTCTGTTCTCTCTTTGTTTTCTTCTGTCCAGAATGGACGCCAACAAAAGGACTTGTCTTTCTCTCTTTGTTTTGCCTAAATGGACTACAAGAAAACAAGCAACAAATAGATAGTCCAAGATTCCTTTCTTCTGCTCTGTTCTTTGTTTTCCTGGGAGAAGGGGAAATGGACGACAACCAAAAGTACTGGAATTTCTCTTTTTCATCTTCTTTCTCTCTCCTTTTTTCTGTCTTTCTTTCCTCTCTTCGACCGCAAATGGACGACAACAAAAGCTCCCATTCCAATCTTTCTCCTTCTCCCAAGCTAGTAGAGAGAGAATGGACGACAACAAGAAAACAAGCAACAAAGAAATAGAGAGAATAGAGGAGAGAAGAGAGGACAGAATGGACTACAATCGAAGGAGAAAAGTCTGTCCATTCTTGGACGACAACTAGGAAGGCGTCTCTTTGTTCACGGAGAATGGAATCAAAAAAATGCTTCTTCTCTCTCTCCTCTTTCCTATTGCTCTTCTTTCTTGGAGAGAATGGACGACAACTCCATCTCTGTCTTTCCCTCTTTCCATTCGATCTCTCGGTCTCGTTCTTTTAGAACCTTCTTTCTCTCTTTCTTTCTCTCTCCTCTTTCAGACATCTCTTTTCGGAAGTGCGAGAATGGGCGACAACAAAAGGAGAGAGAGAAGAGAGGAGAGAATGGACGACAACCAAAATGCCACTCTTCCTCTCCTGCCTAGCGAGAATGGACGACAACAAAGTAAGGAAGAAAAAGAAAGTAGCACTTCGAAAGGGCAGAAAGAGGAAGAAAGAGAAGAAGAAAGAGAGAAACGAGTACCAAGTCGAGAGTACCAGTTCGAAAGAGCGGAGACAAAGAAGAAAGAAGAGACAGAGACAAAGTACCATACAAAGACAGAGAAGAGAGAGAGAAGAAAAGAGAGAGAACAAGAGAAAGAAGAAGAGAAAGAAGAAGAGAGGAGAAAGAAAAGAGAACAAGAGAACAACAAAGAACAAAGGGAAGACAAAGAGAGAAGAAGAAAGGAAAATACCATAGGAAGAAAGAGAGTAGAGAGATAAGAAGTAAAACCCGGAACTCGTTTTTGTGGGTTGATGAGCACACCATGAAATCGGGCGTGCGCCGTGACAAGGCAATGGGACTCTTTCTCTATCTCCTTCTTACCCAGACTTCTTTTCTTCTTTCTTTGGACTGTTTTTCCGCTTTTCTTGCTCTATTTCGGGTTCTTGCTTGCTTTTTGGTCTCTTTTGGAATCTTTTCGGAACCATTTCTTTCCTTTTTTGACTGGTTTTGCTCTCTTTTTTCTTTCTTAACCATTTCTTGCCATTTTTGGTCTCTTTTTGGAATCTTTTCCGAACCCTTTTTTGCACTTTTTGACTGGTTTTTGCTTCCTTTTAGATCTCTTGCTGATTCGGTTTGGAATCAATTGGAGACGATTTCCGCACACTTTTCCTCTTTTTCGATTGGTTTTGGCACACGGGTATGCTTTCTGTGCACTTTTGGATTGCTTTTGACATTGCTTTTTGCCTCAAAATAAATAAGACTCAAAATAAGAAACTTGTTTCTTGCTTATTGGGTTTTGGCTCCAAATAATGCATTTTTTTCATTGGGTTTTTCACGGAAATTGGGGCATTTTTTTTCTACATTTTTCAACGAAATCGGGTCCAGCATCCTTTTTTGAGAAATTTCTTCCTCTTTTTTCAGTCCTTTCGGTGCACTTTTCGGACCGATTTTTCCCTTCCTTTTGGCTAGAAAGACTGGACAGTTTTGAACTCTTCCAAAATGACTTTCCACTTTTGAACTCTTTTTTGCTAGAAATCTTGTCCAGTTTTTTCTGGTTTTTGCTCGAAATCCTTTCTAGTTTTTTCTCTTTTTTGCTAGAAATCCTCCTCTTTTTTTTCCCGTTTTTCCTTCGGTTTTTGATTGCTTTTTGCACGGAAATAGTCCACTTTGGAAGGCGCTTTTACACTTTTGATTGCTTTTAGGGACTTTTTTTTTCCACTTTCGGGCAGCTTTCTGTCCACTTTTGGATCCGTGCTCCGGTCCCTTTCGGAATTCCTTGTTGATTGCTTTCTCATTCTTTCACTTTTTTCTGTGCTTGCGATTACAGGCTTCGGGGCTGGTCGCTTTCGGAATTCGTGTTTCCTATTCTTACTCTCTGATAGGGTCACAGGGAATGGAGAATTCTCGGGCTAAAAAGAGAAGGTCTACAAGAGCGAGAGAGAAGAGAAAAAAGAAGAAAGAAGGAAAAAACAAAGAAAGAAGAAAAAGAAGGAGAACAAAAGAAAGAGCAGAGAAAGAGGAGAAAGAGAAGAGAGTCAGAGAAGAGGAAGGGAAAAGAAAACAAGGAGATCGAGTCAGAAAGAGAGACAGAAAAAGAGAAAAGAAGAAAGAGAGAAGAGAGACAGAGGAGACAGAAAAGAGAAAGAGAGAAGAAAAGAAAGAAGGAAAACAAAAAGAAAAATATCCAACGATCAGAAACCAGAACAAGAATCAGAGAAAGAAAGAAGAGGGGAGAAGAAAGTAAGAAAGAAGAAGAAAGAGAAGAAGAAAGAAAAAAAGGAAAAAGAAGAGAAAAGAGAGAAAGAGAAGAAAAGAGAGAGAAGAAAGAGAGAAAAGAAAGAGAAGAGAGAAGAAAGAGTCGAGAGAATAAGAGAAAGAGAGTAGAGAGAGAAGACAGAGTAGAGAGAAGAAGGAAAAAGAGTAGAGAAGGAGAGAAGAAGAAGAAATTCCAATGAAGTTCCGAAAACCAGCTCATTCCACCAAGGAATTGACGAGAGAAATCGAAAAAGAAGAACAGAAAATATCCAACAGAAAAGAGAAAGAGAGTAGAGAATGAAGAGAAAGGAATTAGGAAGAGAGTCGACAAAGAAGAACAAAGAAGCCAATCAAAAGAAGAAACGAGATTCGAATGGCCTAGACAAAGAAAGAGAGAAAAAAAGAAAGTTTCGAAAGAAGAAAGAGAGAGAAACACAAGGCTCAGAAAGAAGAATCAGACAAAAAGAACAAGAAAGAAAGAGAGAACAAGTCAAAGAAAAAAGAAGTCAGAAACAAGAAGAATCAGAGAAAAGAAGAATCAGAGACAGAGAGCTCAGAAAGAGAGTAGAGAGAAGAGAGAGGACAGAAGAGAGAGGAAAGAGCAGAAAAAGAGCAGAAAAAGAAAGAGAAGAAAGGAAAGAGAAAAGAATAAGAATAAGAGAGAACAGAAAGAGACAAGAGAGCAAGAAAAAAACAGACAGAGAAAAGAGAGGGAGAGAGAGAGGAGAGAAAAGAACAGAAAGAGAGAGAGAAGAAAGAGAAAAGAAAGAACAAAGAGAGAGAAGAGAGAACAAAGAAGAAAACAGAAAAAGGAAAGAGAACAAAGAAAAGAGAGAACAAAGAAGAAAACAGAAAAAGGAAAGAGAACAAAGAAAAGAGAGAACAAAGAAGAAAACAGACAGAGAGAAGAGAGAAAAGAAAGGGAAAGAAGAGAGAGAAGAAAAGAGAAAGAGACAAGAAGAAAAGAGAAGAGACAGAGAAGAAAGAGCAAGAGAGAGAACAGAAAGAGAAGAGACAGAAGAAGAAGAGAAAGAGAGAAGAGAGGAGAAGAAAGAAGGGAGAAAGACAAAGAAAACAGAAAGAGAGGAAAGAGAACAAGAAAGAGAGAGAAAGAGGAGAGACAGAAAAAAGAAGAGACAGAAGAAGAGAGAAGAAGAAAGAGAGAGAGGAAAGGCAGAGAATCAGAGAGAAGAAAACAAGAAGAGAGACAGAAGAGAGTCAGAAAAGAGGAAAAACCAGAGAGGAGAGAAAGAGAAGAACAAGAAGAGAGAGAAAAGAAGAGAAAGAGAGATCGAAAGAAAGAGAAGAATCAAAGAGAGAAGTAGAGAGATCGAGAGTCAGAGAAAGAGCAAAAAAGAGAGAAAGAAGAAAGAACAGAAGAGAAAGAAAGAGAGAAGGGAAAGAAGAGAAAAGAGAAAGAAAGAAAGAGAGAAGGAAGAGAGAAAAGAGAGAAGGAAGAGAGAAAAGAGAGAAGGAAGAGAGGAAAGAGAGAGAGAAAAGAAAGAGAAAAGAAAAAACAAACAAGCAAAAGAAAGAGAAAGAAGAGAAAAGAGAAAGGGAAAGATAACAAAGAAGGAGAAAAGAAAGAGAGAAAGAGAAAGAAGAGACAGAGAGAGAAGAGACAGAGAAAAAAGAAAGAGAGAGAAGAGACAAGAGAGAAGGAAAAAAAAGAAAGAGGGAGAATGCAAAAGAAAGAGAAGGGAAAAGAGACAAAAGAGAAGAAAGAAAGAGACAAGAGAGAAGAGAGACAGGAGAGAGAAAGAAGAAAGAAGAAGAGAAGACAGAGAAAGAGAAGAAAGAATCAAAGAAGAAAGAGAAAGAGAGAGAGAAGAAAAGTAGAAACAAGAGAAAACAAAAGAGAAGAAAGAATAACAACAAAGAAGCAGAAACACCAGACAACAGAAGAAAGAAGAGAGACAAAAAGAAGAGAGACAAGAGAAGAGACAGAAAAAGAACAGAAGAAAAAAGAGAAAGAAGAGAGACAAGACAGAACAGAGAGAAGAGAGACAGAAAGAGAAGAGAACAGAAGACAGAAAGAGAAGACAGAACAGAGAGAGGAAAGGAAAGGAAAGGCAGAAAAAGAACAAGAAAACAAGAAACAAAAAAGAGGAGAGAAAAAAGAAGGCATGGAAAGGATACCATTCCTAGAGAAGATGAGTGCTAGTCTACCACCCCCAAACAAAAAGAAAGGAAGGAGTATTATATAATAATTATCATTTTTCATTTATGATCTTTTTATGTTTTTATTTCTATTATATTTAATTTCATATTTATAAATCATATTTATTTATATATAATTAGGATGAAAATATATGAAAAATATGAAATGGAAAAAAAGTATTAAATGAAACAAAAAAATACTACATTTGTATTTGTAGCTAGATTAAAAAAGACAAAGAATGAAAAAATCTAAAAAAGAAAGAAAGGAAGAGCCTTTGGCATGAGGAAAGACCTTGGTAAACAACCTATGGGTACAGAAAGCAAGCATACGAAAATTTCTTAAAAAACAAAAGAAAAAGATGACTGCGCGAAACAGAAGAAAAATTCACTAGAGGCAAATTTTTGATACCCAGAAAGAAGGACGCGAAATATCTACCAAAAAAACAACAACGAAAACTAGAAAGATAAAAACAAAGAGAAAAAAAAGAAAAAAGAAATAAAAAAGAAAGAAGAATTCGAAAAGAAAAAAACAAGAGAACAAAAGGAAAGAGGAGAAAGAGAGGAAAGAAAGGAAAAAGAAGCAGAGGAAATCGAAGAGAGAAGAAGCAGAAAGAAAAGCAACATTTGTTGTCGTCCATTTTTTGAAAATCAACAAAGAACAAGAAAGAAATCAGAAAAAGAAGAGAAGAAATGAATTCTAAAAATAAGAAAAAGATATAAGAATAAGAAGCCCATGCAAATCTCAGTAAACAACAATACAAAAATAACAAGAGGACCCATGCGTATATAATGGCGTATAGAAAGTACATAAATGCGTATAGAATAGAAAGGAAACAAAATACAGCGGGAAATTCCCTACATGTATCATGTATTTCAATCGACTACATGTATATAAAGCCAACAAAACTCTGGGCATAGAAACTGGGAAAAGACAAATGAATAGGCTGTCAGTCAGCACTATCTACCGACCCAGTCGTCTCATTCCTCCAAGAAGCAAGGAAAGTTCCTAGTTCGAAAAGACACAAAAAGAAGAAAGAATGCAGACGAAAAAAACAATCGAAAGAATGGGAAGAGAGAGAAAGAAAAAAATTCTACGAAAAAGAAGGAGGAAGAAAAAGAATCAGAACAAGGAAAAAAGAGAAGAATCAAAGAGAAGAACAAGGAAAAGAAAAAGAGAAGACAAAGAAGCAAGACAAAGAAGCAGAAAGAGAAGAAGAAAAACCAGAAAGAAAACAAGAGAAAGAACAAAACAAATAAGAAATCGAAGAAAGAAGAAAGACAGAGTAGAGAGAGACAGAAGAAAGAGAGACGAGAGAGAAAAGAAAAGAGAAAAGAAGAGACAGAAGAAAGACAGAGAGAAGAAAGCAAGAGAGAAGAAGAGAAAGAAGACAGAGGAAGAGAGCAAAGAGAAGAAAGAGAGAAGAAAGAATCAGAAAAAGTGTCAGAACAAGAAAAAGAACAAGAGAAAGAATCAGAAAAAGAGAGAAAGAAGAAAAGAGAAGAGAGAGATTGAGTCAGAGAAAGAGACAGAGAGAACAAGTGTCAGAAAGAAGAGAAGAGAGGAAGAACAAGAAAAAAGAATCAGAAAGAGAAGAGAGAGAAGAATGAATTAGAGAAAGAAGAAGAAGAGAGAAAAGAGAAAGAGAAGAGAGAGAAGAGAAGGAGGAATAGAGAAAAGAAGAAGAAGACAAAGAAGAGAAGAAGAACAAGAGAGGAAGAACAAGAAACAAGAACAAGAGACTCAAAGAAAGAATCAGAACAAAAAGAAAGAAGAGAAGCAGAAAGACAGAGAAAGGAGAGAGCGAAGAAAGAAGAGAAACAGAAAGACAGAGAAAGAGAGAGAGAAGAAAGAAGAGAAGGAGAAAGAGAAGAAGTCCGAAAACAAGACACAAGCAAGAAAGAAGAAGAAAAAGAATCAGAACAAGGAGAGGAAAAAGAGAGAGGAGAAGAAAGAGGACAAAGAGAGAGAGAGGGAGAAAGAGAGGGAGAAAGAAAAAGAGGAGTCTTGGAAAAGGCAATCAAGGAATGGCGTAGAGAAAGTCAGTCGGAATGAACTAAAAAAAGAATACCAGCTCAACAAAAGAAGAGAGGAGAGAATACCAGCTCAATCAAACGAAGACAGAAGAAGAGAATAGAGAAAGAGCTCCGTCAAAATAGGAAGCAAGGAGGAGACTAAAGAAAGAAGAGCCAGTCAGAACAGAGATTCCAATGAAGAAAAAAAAAAAAACTGACAATCTAAAAACCATAAACCACAGTACAAGATCCCAGCACTGAAAAAGCTTCATCAATTGCAGAAATATGATCACCAGCAGCACTTCTCCATAGATACATATATTTAGACAAAAGCTAATGCAATATTAATGCATGCATAAACAGTGCTCAAAACACCTTCTACAGTATACTAATCAATTAACTAATTACCACTACCGGATTTCACTAACCCCGAGAGAGAGAAAAGCAATCGCGATCCTCTAATACATTTCGGCCAGAACAAAATACACAACATTTTTCAAAGATGCAGCGAAGTGTCGATTTCAGTTTCACAACGTTGTTGATCATGCTTCATCATCGAACCGCACCCCATCCCTGGCGACGACTGATCAGCGAACCATGTTTTTCGAAACGGGGACTGATCATGAAGGTTCGGTTTCGAATAACTCCTCCCCGGGTTCTTGACCTGTGAGCCTGCTGGCCATAGAGACAGTGTAAGTGTGAGTTCCGGATCAGCTGCAGACACGAACACCAGTTGTGAAGCTTGGGAGCTGATTGGGCGTGGCATGTTGTAAGAAGAACGAGGAGGGCCGTAACGGTCGGATTCGGACAGGAATCGGATGAGTTCTTTCTCTTGTCTCATCTCTTTCATCTTCTGCAATTGCCTAAACCTCTCTTGGAGTAAAGCAATGGAAGACATTGTTGTAGTTGTGTTTTGGTGGTTGTATGTTTCTCCTAGCATTTTTGTTTGGGGTTTGTGTGAGTTGTGAAGTGGGAGATGTGAGTTAACTGATTGGTGTTTGGTAGGTATTTAATTCTGTTTATATATAGAGAGTGTGTGAAATGTGATAGTGATGACTGGTTTAAAATAGAAAGGTTTGGGAAAAATGGTAAGTTATGGGAAAACGGGTTATTAAAGATTCAGTTTTCGATTTACACCTTAACAAACACTAATACAAAGGTAATGATACAAACTTGATAAAAACGGATACAAAACTGATACACCCGATACAAAACTGATAATACTGATGACCCATGATTTTTAAATATGGGTATTTTGATCTGTGAATTGTATACTTGTACCGTTTTGTATCGGTATCTATTTGTATCGGTTTTGTATGAGACTGTACACCTTTTCAAACGGTTTGTATCAGTTTTGTATCAAATTGATAAAAACTGATACAAAATTGATAACACTGATGACCCACGTGTTTTAAATGTGGATCTTTTAACCTGTGAATTGTATACTTGTACTGTTTTGTATCGATATCAATTTGTATCGGTTCTGTATCTGATTGTACGCGTTTTGTAACAGTTTGTATCGATTTTGTATCAGTTTGTGTCCGTTTTATAACAACTTATAACATTTTTGTATCAAATTGTATCAGTTTATATCAATTTTCTATTAGTTATATCAGTAACTAAATCTTCCAGACTCGTTTTTACTTAACGTAAGAAAAAAACGGTCTCGTCCAATATCACCTCAGTTTGAAAAGGGGGAAAGTAAAGGGGGTGTTATTTCATTTTCGTTGAATCTTGGTTTTTGGGGTAAAGGGAAGGGAGAATAATGAAAGGATTGAGAAAAGAACAAGAAGAAAGGGATGAGAGCCCAATCTAAGGCAAAGGGGGTAGCTTTAAGTGTTTGTGGGAGAGAGGCAAAAGTGGGGGAGTAAAGTAGAAAATGGTGTGGGAGAAAACAACAAAAAAGGGAGTTAAAACCTTCATACCACATGGATCGGTGTGTTTGGAGGAATAGTAGGTTTGCTTGATGCTATTTCTTTAGTTGGATCACTTTATCTTTTCAAATACAAAATGAGTATGTGTGTGGCAACTTTGTGGAAGAAATTATATGTGACATGTAGTATGCTTTCTTGAATCATATAAAGGACAGTAGGACACTACCAATGTTAGGTTACATGCATGTAAATGTAGGGGATTATATGGGGTTTCAACCATTTAACCTTTAAGAGTTTGTAATTTATCGTTGTAATTGAATGTGTAAAAAGAATATCACGCTTGAATGTATTTCGTCATAGAGATTTTCGATGAGTCAAAACCCTATAGTTACATTTTTAGCATCTTGAAACTAAATGACTATACGGTTCCATAATTTGGTCAGGGTGTTTGAGTGCTCATAAGGATCGACAATTCACAACCATCACAAATGGGAGACATACTGCATAAGTGCAATTTTAATTGGAGGTCTCGCATATTCTCTACGACTCCACATAGTTATTTCTTCCAACATCTGACATGGTTGTGTTATCGTTTTTAACAACGAGGCAAACTCTTGGCAGTAAAACCAGGGGCGGACCCAGGAATT
>JAYMSM010000519.1:0-10236 GCA_036897885.1 Plantago crassifolia | reverse complement strand
ATTCAGGGGGGCAGGTAGGTCCATCAATGATATGCAACTACCTACCAGTAGTAAACAAACCATAAACACAAAGGACCACATGTCCTGTCTGGCCACCACAGAGCACAGTCAATTAGACTGAATATACTCAGCCACCAACAATTTGTATTCAACACAATACAAACCAACCAATGGAAAGGTGCAGTGTAGTACAAGATACAGGTTTGCATATATACCTACACGGATTTCTCAGCATCACACTCATCTGACAAATGCCTGGAGTATGGCCTAATTAACATCCATAAAAACTTTCCAAAACTAGAAACCTTTTCCAATCCAAAATACACATCCAAACCCAGCAGATTTATGGTCACCCAGCACATTTAATACAAACGAATCTGTCAACCCAGCCTCAACAACCTCAGTACTTGCTACTAGGAAACCATAGTAAATGCACAAAATCCATTACCATATACCATAAATTGCATACATTCAGAAAAACCTAAACCCTAAACCCTACAAACAGTATAAATCAAATGTAGTAACTTCAAAAATAATGAGGGTTTAGCCATAAACTTACCTGGGTCGATTGGATCAGGCGAGTTTTGACCTAGAAAATGAGCAGAACAGAAAATGGGTAACCAATCAATACTTAATTCACAGATCTAGGAACAACATAATCGGAATGAACTGACGTAAATCACCTGAGTACTGCGGAAATCGGAGAAAGAACTAGGCAAGGTGCAGCCACAGACGAACAGTGGATACGGGGGAAGGAAAAGGTGACCTCCAACCTTTTATGTGGAGCCGATTTAGGTCAAATGAGGTTGGGCGGCAAGACTGGAAAACGGGAGGGAGATGGAAATGAAAAAAATTCGAAGCCCATATCTGTAAAAGCGTGTTTCCCCATTTTTAGTAAAATACTGTTTTTGGCATTTTCATAGGTAAAGTTGCTATTCATATTGTCTTTTGTGTGCTAAAAAGTGTGTTTTACTACTTAACTACAATCAGTATGACTTTGTTGCTAATTAAATATGCGGTCAGACTTATATTTTTATAATCTTTCTCGTCCCGACCTTATGTTTTCAATACTTTCATATTAACAATATATCTTTGTTGGGCGGAAATCCATCTTTCTTAAGTATTTTATGACATTATAATACAATGTATTCGTACGACATCGCTCCAGTTTAAATGGTTGTTGCGAATTTTTCGTTTATGGTCGTATATTTCAAAAAAGTCAACCGATAGTCCAATAAGTAATCACAATTGTACATACATGCTACACAGAGTGATTGATCGAAATATCATTAGAAATTACATTTCGATCAAAAAGCTAATTATATCGTGGAATTATAGTGTTACATCATAATTGAACGCTAATTATACCAATTTGTCAAAGAATGATGTCAGAGTAAGTGTCAGTGACAATCACATAATTCGGTATCCCAAGTGTTGTTCCGAATGAACTGACCGATAATTATTGTATCGTTCTTGTATCGATCAATCGAAGTATTACTAATGTCGACTCCAGGATGTTGCATTATAAGTAGACCTGGCAAAACTGATCCGAATCCGAAATCCAAATTTGTATCCGAACAAAGACGGTCGAACGATCCGAACATTATGTGTAATTCGATCCGAGACCGAAACCGATCCGAAGTATGCAAGAACCGAAATTGATCCGAAATCCAAATTGATCCGAGCTAATCCGATCCCAATACGAACCGAAATAGATATCAATCGGAAGTAATCCAAATAAAATTCATCAGAACAAAAGCATTCAGAATACATCCTTTCATGTTCATATTTGTTTGTTGTGACTCAGATGGATTACTTTCCTTTCATGTTTCTCTTATCACAAGTCATACTATCTATATTCGTGTCACACATTGGGGTTAGAAATTTACTTATAAAATTAGGAGATGAGTTCATTATGTAATGATAGACTGTCTAATGACTAACGGGTGACGTGACGGGTTAATGTTAATATGTTGATAGTAATTGAAACCGTACAAAACTGATCTGAATCCAACCGAACTATCCGTTTTGCCAGGTCTAATTATAAGTGGCTAGCATGTAAACAACCCGATTTCATATAATGTAAAAGTTAGTTTAAACCTGAAAAACCTCCAAACATAAAAAGGTTGCAATCGCATAGAGCTTGCAAACATGTTTTAGCTGCAAGATTATACTTCAGTTACACGTTCAGAATTGTCGAAGTTACAAACTGTAGCAAGTCAGCCTTCACAGTTCCATAAGATATAGCCATCTAATTCATAACATTTGTCATAGAGACATACAAAGGTAATACACTAATAAGAAAGTCCAATACTTACTAAGCACAAATGTTAAAACAACCTATGCCGATTGAAAACATCGAGATACAATCTCGGAAAGCACAATAAAGATTGCCAAGCCAAACTCGTACTTGATAATTAACATTAAACTATTCTCCATGTCTCGTGAGCATCAATCAGTGATTGCATTTCCTCCGGGCTCATCGCTAATTCAGCATTCATTCTCCATGCAACTCGGTCCCATATGAATCTGCTGGGGACCCACCTGGCGTCAAAACCACGGATCTCTGTAGGCAGTTGGTATACAACCCTATCTCCATCCATTACAGTGTCTCGATCCTGAAGGTAGATAGTAACTACTCTTTCTCGAAGTTGCTGTAGATGCCAGTGCATAAGCTCGACTGCAGCAGTATTATTCAACTCGATCACGTCTGGAATGGCTGCAGGACTGCCTTCCTCCTGCGGATATTCATACCATGCCCTTGTAGGTATCCCAGACCGAAGATTCATCTTTGTCGAGATGTGGTAGATGTCGAATAGCCCAAACTTGCGTAGGTCAAAGTACTTCACATGTACCATCTGATGGTCTCCAGGTTGCTCTTCTAGGTACTCGACTCGATCAATACCAGTGCTCTGGAAACGGCCACCAGCATGAACATACAGTTCCAGGTTCCAGTTGTGAACTGACATAGATAAAAAAAGATTTAATACTATAAAACATACACGAAACCTACATCATTATCTTTTCGTGCTCGAACGAGGTAAAACAACGTGACAAGAGTACTTACTGGTCAGAGGCACCCCGACACGAGTTGGTTGCCCAGAAACGGCCATCTTCCTCACCATTTTGATAAGCAGATTTGGCCAGACACAACGATCATTTAGAATGCCCTTACTAACAAGACTGAGAAGAAGTGAAACTGATGAGTGTTTTGAAGAGGTAGATATGGTGTGTGGGAGAGGAGTTGAGAAGTTATTAATAAAGATATTACATGGGTAGTTGAGGAGGTAAGTTCTGCATAATTGATTGTGGTAAATATGAAGGTGAGAAAACACTAAATGCTCAGTAGATTAATTCAGCAACTCTTCGTAATATGTGTCTACAAACAGTGTCCGGAATAACTTCCTATCGATGCGTGTACTAGTAATAGCCAGTCCAAACCGGTTACAATATCTGGATCGTATCAGTGGCACGAAAAATACAGAAATAAGTTAATCAGGAGTCTGAATAATGAAATGATAACCGAACAAGTCAGACAAATTCATTTCAACAGAACAGTCAGCAAGTGAATAGCTGAAATGCAGGGGATATGCATTCAAAAACAAGTCGTACGAGTTTCCCCCATAGTCATAGTTTAAGCGTACAGAATTGAAACATAGCAAATTATAGTTCTTAATGGTTTGGTAGTGCTCAGATTCCAGTGTACTCATCTCCAATCAGCTCAAGCTGCGCAGCAACCCAATCCTCCATTTCAGTAGCACTCATCCGAACAAATGTCTGCATACTGCTCTCATCACTGATCAGCTTCTTGGTTATGATCACCCGGGTGCGTGGTAGGAGCATGGGGAAACTGGACAGGAAGGCACCGACCTCGGCAATCAAATCAGCCCTCCCAGTATTCACAGCAGGATTGTTCACCACTATTGGATTCTTGATTGTGTCAACAGCTTCCTTGATCATGTTACTGATACCTGAAATCATATCACAGAAGTTATTGTTGTCAATCTCTCCAGCAGACCCCTGCTTGCCGGAACAACTGCGCTTGCAGTTACGTGTTGACTCACCCTCATCGGGGATGTGACGCCTTGTTCCTGAATTAGCAACGAAACTAGGACCCCCTCCAGCAGCACAAGAAGTTGGACCAGATGAATTGGGCACTTCATCTCCATCACTTTCAGCATCCAATTCTCCTATAGCCTTACCAGCAACATCGCCAAAACCCCTAGCACTTTCTCCACGAGCACGATCAGTCCCATAAATCTCACACCAGTCGTCGAAGAACGTAAAAGTCTCACGTTTAATCTTGTTAAGCACCTTGTGTTTCTGATAATTAATGGAAATAAGATACATTATGCAGTTAACTAAACACAACATGCAAAAGATGCAGTGGACAATTTGTACATGAGTAATACTTTGGCATACGTACCTTGCAAGCAGCAGCCCAGATTTCTCTGCTACAACCGAACTCCTTCTTCACATCATCCCAACCCATGCCAGATATCTGATAAAGGTCCAGAACTGCCTTATGCTTGTCCCGCATAGTCCTCACCCTGTTCTTGATGTGGGGCTTAATCCTAATGTCTGTGCCCGGGAAATGCTTCTGCATATGGATCTGCAGAAAGGAGAAACCACCAGGCTTGAAACCTTGGGGTGACTTCAAACCAGCAAGCTTGGCCTTCTTCATGCCTTCAATCAGCTCTTTCTCCTCCTCATAGGTCCACGGACGGTAAGGACCAAGAACCTTGCCTGCACCAGGAGCAGCATGACCATCAGCAGCAGTGGCTCCAGTTTGTGTTCCTGTTTGAGTTCCAGGCTGAGTTTGGGGCTGGATATCATCATTCACAGTATAACCCTCACTGTCAGATGGATTCCACCCTTGGGAAGGACCAAAATTCTGTAACAACAAACTATTAAAAGTGCCAACAAGACATAATCCAACTATCAAACGATGATGAACAAAACAAATACGATTAAAAAAGCAAAACTTGCACTACAGATAATTAACTGATCCGTGTTTGAAAACTACATAAAACAAATAACAACAGACAACATGAGTCACATCGAACAAACATATTACATAAAAACAGTCTCTGCAAACTGACACTAATGCATGGAAATCATAGGGAGCAATTAGGAATTTATTGGATAGATTCCTTCAACGGTACGAGTTACGCTGGGCACGCCAATTCATAAACATGTTATGTGCCATGTAATTCCTCTTATCCCTCCACTCTGGAGTGCTTTCAACGCCCGTAATTGAAGGCTCCTCATCATATATGCCCTCCTCTGGATCGTCATACATTTCATCAACATCACACTCATCATCTGAGGCCTCATCTTCAAGCAAATCATCACTACTCTCGTTGCGAAGGAAGTTATGGATCAGGGTGCACGCTACGATGATGTCATTCTGTGTTGTCAGTGGGTAGAAAGAAGGGGATCTCAGTATCCCAAACCTCTTCTTCAAAAGTCCAAATGTTCTTTCAATTATGTTACGAGCCCCTGAATGTTTGAGGTTGAAGTACTCCTTGTGAGTCTGAGGGGATGTACCACTGTTTCCCCATTCCTGCAAGTGGTACCGTGTCTTCCGGTAAGGAGCCAGGAATCCAGGGGCATTAGCATATGCTGCATCAACTAGGTAATAGCATCCTGAAACAACGATGGTTGGATAGACAGTCATTAACAATGGTAAAAACAGAACAACAATAGTTGTGATCATATGGATGGAAGACAGGAAAGAATTGTTAACCTGAAGGAACGCTAAATCCATTCTCTCTTGACATAGCATCTCCCAGTACCCTGGCATCAGCTGCAGAGCCCTCCCACCCAGTAAGAACATACACAAACCTCATCTTCGTATCACATACACCGAGAACATTAACGGCTACCTGGCCTTTTCGATTACGATACATTGGCTGGTCAATCACAGGTACTTCGACACGAATGTAAGTCCCATCAATGGCACCAAGACAGCCCTGTACAAAAACAAGACAATATTATGAAAACTACTCATGCTAGCTAATCCAGTAATCATATAGTATGCACTCAGAACATACCGGGAAATGTCGCCAAGGATCATCAACACAGTTTTCGGGGACTTTCTCAGGGACAGGTACAAGTAAAGGATGCAGCTGTAGAATACATCTCAGTACCTCGTGGAAATACCGACTAATGGTATGACCTGAACGGCGGAAAAGGAATACAGCCACCCTATTCTTGAAATGATGCCCAAGAATGGCAAGAAACGATGCAACCTTCTCCTCTAAAGATACATACTTACTAGCCCTCAAACCCCCTTCCTTGGACAGTAAATCACAGAATAGTTTAAACGAGTCCTTATTCATCCTCAGAATGTCCTTCGACGAAGAGGTATCCAACTGAGTTAGCCGTACAAGGAACCTCCTCTGACCTGACCTCTTCCCCTTAACACTATATTTAAGGCCTCGTTTACGTTTACGAGACATCCGTGGTAGTATATGGTTGTAGTAGTACCATCTAACTAGTAGAACGAGGCTAAGACACATGATGATAAGAGCCCGACTCACAGCCCTCCGGTGAACAAGCAGCTTAATAGACAAATACAAGAACCTTAATATGTAAACACACCAAACAACATTCCAACATCACAAACTATACCAAATAACAGCCAACTCTATCAACCCAAATACAATGCTACCACTGGAGCCCATCCTCCGAAACAAATCAACCCCATAAAATCTCAGCACAGAGTTTACAGAAAACTATACACAGACACTTAATTAATACAGAAGAGCATAGGTATTGCAGTGACAAAAACACATCTACAGACACAACAGATACAGATCTGAACTACAAAAAACTCCAATACAGCTAATTACTCAACAAGTTAATGCAATTCAGCTCATTACCCAACAAGTAAATGTAGTGCAGCAAATGTGAATCAAGTAAACACACTCGGAACTTACCGCAATATGCTCATCCATGGCAGAAATCAAGTGAAGAACTCCAACAAAACAGCTGCAAAACAAGGTAACGCCAAAAAACAACAAATTACTCCATCAATACTGTACCATTTCTAGAATTCGAAAGATAGGAATGTAGAGAATCGAAAGACGATACAGCGTACAAAAAATCAGCGGATTTTACCTTCTAGTTTTTCCGAAATGTAGATCTCAGCAGCCACTCGACTTTTCTTCCCTAGAAATGGTGACTGGCGGGAAGTTAAAGGAGAATTGAGTGGCAATCTCGTTATTTCAGCCTCACAGATTTGGGCCAAATCTCACTCACCTGGGCTTGCACAAGTCTCATACATGGGGGGGGCAAGTATGGGTTTTTGATGCGTTTTGGCCCAAAAATTCGCATGGCCAGTCCAATCTGGTCTAACCGAGCCTTATGCACATTTGGTGCAGATTTTGCAAAGCAAACAGCAGTTTGGCCCAAAAGTGGTGTGTTTTGGGTAGGGGTGGGCATCGGGTCGGGTAATCCCGATCCCGTCCCGACCCTATATTGAAAAATCCCGATAGGGTCGGGTATTACGGGATTGGATACCCGATTAAAAAATACCCGAAAAATTGATAAAATATACGGGTCGGGTTCGGGATTAAACAATTTGATCCCGAAACCCGATGGGTACCCGAATATATATGTATCTTACAAATTCATCCTAATTTCCTCCGATATTTGAGGATGCGTTTATATTCAAAATCATCTAATCCAGTCTGTTACTATATTACTACAATTGAAATGAACGATTTCCATATACTAATTAACACTTCCATACTAATTGCTTTCACCATAATAATTAAAGATCAGTATATATTAGTACCATTTATACATGAGGTTGATTGGTTTGGTTGATTGTGTTACTGTAATCAAAATGACACTTTCAAATGACAGTAACACACTTAGCTATGTAATTCTATTTTATAGTATAATGTTTCAAGATTATTTAAAGTGTTTATAAAAATAGATAAATAAATAAAAATAACTACCCGATAGGGTAACCCTATCCCGATCCGATATTTTGCGGGTACCCGATTACGGGTATCCGATAAATTTAGGGTCGGGATTTGGATGCATTATATAAAACTCGAAATTACCGGGTACCCGAAATTTGATCCCGAACCCGTCCCGAAGCCGACCCGTGCCCACCCCTATTCATAACCCCATTGACCCGACCCGTCGACCAGAGAGTCCACATATTTGTAATTGGGTTTTGTAATTCATTCATGCTCATTCGTCTACCATAATGCTCCTCACTTCCATTTTCAGAAACCCTCAAATCCTCTACCACTCCTTAAACCCTTCCAAATTCTCTGCACGAACCATCTTCACTACTCCTTCCAGCTGCCGTTTCAAGTGCTTACCCCTGCGTTTCAATCACACCTCCTCCATATCCACTTCTGCAGAAGCAGCTCGACCAATGGTTCCAGTGAAAGACCAAATTGATCTTACGGTCAAGGAGCGTCAGATTTTCGACCGCCTTCTCCAGGTTGTCCGCCACTTTAATCTCCAAACTGAGCTCCGTGTTGCCGGTGGTTGGGTTCGCGATAAGGTCTGTATTACTTTTTTTTCCTTTCATTTTAATTTCATTTTGATTCATGTAAAGAGGAAATAGGCACGGTGTTGAATAAAAGAATAAAAGAGTTAATTTCAACAATTTGTCTTTTTGTAATTTGAATTTGTTTCATTGTTTGATAAAAATGTTGTTTGATAAAAATGTAACGAAAATTAGGCATTGCATTTGAACTTTAAAAGATCTGTTTCGTGGAATTTGAATTTTTGTTTGATAAAAATTGTAACAATGATAAAGCATTGAGTTTGAGCGCTCTGCTTCATTTCGTTAGCTGTAAATATTGGGAGATACGAAGTGCAGCTCGGAAGGTAAGAGCTCTACCTCCTACTAATTGGTCTGTGGTTTGAACCATTATTAGTCCTCGCGATACTACTTCCAAAAAAAAACTTGTGTCTAACTGGAAAGATTAGTTCTTTCAGTTAGCATCAGTAGAATGCTCAACGCTTGTGCAGGCGATTGATTAAGTTTACCATTTAAGATATGATTTATCATAAAATGTACTAGAAGAAAGAACTGGTCTTTCGATAAGAATTTCACATTATGTTTTGTGGATTTTGTATCTTTCGGATTTGGATAAATGTAACTAGAAATTATGCACTATATTGAATAATCTCAGTTCAGTAGGTGTAGAGTTTGTGTTCGTGTATAGTTAGCTTTGTTGATTTTATACTTTATTGGAGTGATGGAACAAGAAATTAGGATTTATGTTGGATAGTCTAAGTTTAGTTAGGTGCAGCCGTACAGAGCTAAAACTTGTGCATTCACGTAATTTGGTTTTTGATTTGCAGCTTCTGGGGAAAGAATGTTATGACATTGATATTGCCCTTGATGACATGTTGGGGAAGGAATTTTGTGAGAAAGTGAACGAATATTTGGTGTCTACAGGAGAAGAAACGCAAGGAATTGGTGTGATACAGTGGTAACTCATCGCTCCTCTCTTTTTGTTCATTACTGCTTGTTGTGAAACTACATTTGGATGCATCTGTCTTCTGAACTGAACTGATGAGATGTCGTTCTCCTGTGATAATTTGCAGCAATCCTGATCAGTCAAAACATCTGGAAACAGCTAGGATGCGCCTACTTGATGAATGGATCGATTTTGTCAACTTAAGAGCTGAAGACTACAGTGAAAACAGCCGCATTCCAACAATGGTTAGCACTATAGACTGTCTTTAATGTATTCGTTTAACAAGGAAAAATTCTTACTAATGTGTCTGTGAAGCAAAGCATTAAACTAGTCAGCATCTGGTTGAGAGATTCATGATTCATTAATTAGCTGCATTACCTGAAGATTTTTTGGTAGGACATCTGTGGTTGCTGTGTCTTCTTTGGAGCTGAATCTTCAGTGCCTATGATGTTTTATGCCACAAGAACATCAAGCAAATAGAAATTATTTGTACACCTATATGAACCACATATAGCTAGACAAAATTAAAATGATATATTAGGTACTTATCTTTAAACAATTTGAAAGTGTTATTCATATTGCAGAGATTTGGAACTGCAAAAGAGGATGCTTACCGAAGGGATCTAACTATCAATAGGTAGTACATTTGGAACATCTACTTCCTCTTTGAACTTGCTGTGTTCGAATGCACAAAATTCTGCACATAAATTTCCTGCACGTGATCATTCCCTGTGACCAATCTGCTTATTTTCCTTGCCTCGATTATTATCTATTA
>JAYMSM010000518.1:0-10251 GCA_036897885.1 Plantago crassifolia | reverse complement strand
ATAATGGACATTCCAGCAAATGCAAATTGTAGAGCTACCATGGCTAAATAAGGCTTCATTTTGTTGAAAATCTCACTAATTGGACTAGCCATTTTTGTAACTCTTAGATTTGCAAATACTCTCTGGACTTGTAATTAGAACAACCAAGTGATGACTTGCACTAAAATGGATTTGGTAGTGGCCTTTTATACACGCAAAAAGCAAGCTATTTTTTTCACTAAAGAGATAAGAAAATAATCTTAATATTTTTAATCAAAATTTATTTGGGTGTAACACTTGCATGCATGGTGGAACGTTATCATTGTGCTTTATGTTTCACTAGATTCCTTATCCATCAATTATATTTCTTCTTTTTCTTTTATTTTCGATTAAGAGTTACACGACAACGGTTTTGCAAAGTAAAAATAAGTGGAGAACGGTATTCAATTATTCATACCTATAAGAAGTCCAAATTTTAGTATGTTCGCTTTGAAACAATCTTGTATATGTGATTTATTGAGAAGTTTTTCGTGCGTGCAAAATACTTAGAGGATGATATGATTTGGGGAACCAACATATATATGATCCGGAGAGCAACTGAGAAATATCTACACGATCCACACCGTGCGAAAAATCGGTTTTCCGTCTTGAAGGTCCGGAAGGCTAGCTACATATAATTTTTATCATAGATCTGCACACGTATGGGATATTTAAATGTGGTATTATTAGAAAAATGTAGGGTAGTATGTTTTATTTTTGACCAGCTTTAGTGGCTTGTGATTGATCTGTTGTAGGGTTGTGTGGATATCGAGTGGACACTTTTCTTTAATATGTGATTAACAGTTCGGACATGATCTTAAGTGCTCTTAACACTTACGTATTAAT
This sequence comes from Plantago crassifolia, assembly GCA_036897885.1. NCBI lineage: Eukaryota > Viridiplantae > Streptophyta > Magnoliopsida > Lamiales > Plantaginaceae > Plantago > Plantago crassifolia. The sequence continues at coordinate 9,387 of JAYMSM010000518.1, read as the reverse complement.
TAATTGTTTTTAATTAAAGAATTAAAATATAGCAATTGAATTTTCAAAAAATTATTCAATTTTAAACTATTTATTTTTCAATTAAATCCAGAAATTTAAGGATTAATTTAAAAAAAATTAATAAATAATTTGTAAATACAAAATTCATGTTACTTACCACCTTTCAAATATACCAAATTTATTCCATCTTTTTCTCTTATTTTTCGTAATCTGAGGCCAGACACAAATTTATAAGACCGAACAACTTTTATAAAAGGGCGCATTACATTTACACCCCCTGCAGCGGTTTCTAATTACATCCGACCCCCTGATAGTACAACAATAACAATGAGTCCCCAAATTTCAGTTTCCTGTTGACTTTGAGATTTCAAAATTTTACTATTATGTTACCCAAACACAGCCTTAGTCCTTATTTTAGGTTTTTACCTTAATCTACTCAGTTAGGTTTTTTTTACCCATACCTGCCCGCCATTACACTCGTCTTCTTCTCCTCTGTTCTTCCCTCCATCCCGTTCCAAAATTCACCAACACCTTGCCATAATTCACTGAAAATCTTGAGTATGTAAGTCTGTATACACTATCGGACTTCAATTCCTTGCTAGAATTCGAGTTTCAGATAGCGCCGTGCTAGGGTGACGGGACTGTTCAACTCAACTTCTGAACAAAGGTAATGTTTTTCCCATTTTTTTGTGCTCGTTTTGATGTTGATAATGTTGATAATGGATGTGTTGCAACCGATTATGCTACCTATTCATTATACAGAAACCCTAGCCTTGAGACTGTTGGTATTATTTTGAAGTAGGATTTTGAATTCTTGTTGTGTTCTTGCAGAATTATGGGTGGAGCAAGCTTTTTTTTAAGGATTCATTATGGCTCGGAGGACCACACGGTTACTAATGTCAACAGTAGCACGTACAGGTATCAAGATTTGTATAATGAGATCAATGATACCTTCCTTAAGGCTGTTCCAACGCAGAACACTTTGTTTTTTACATTTCTGGCTGATGTTGATGATGGTAAAAGTCAAATTGAGGTTATTGATGATTTTGATGTTAGAATGATGTTTAGCAGAAACATGAATTTTAAGGAGGTTGAGGTGTATGTCTATACTGAGGATGTTGCTCCATTAGAAATAGATGATTCTGATTGTAAGAAGAAGGGTAAGAGGTGTATGGGTAGTTCTCTGTTTGCAGATAGTGAGGATGATGAAATATATGAACCAAAACAACAAGAACCTATCCCTCCTAACCGCACTAGAAACTACAGAAAAAGGAAATGCAAGCCCAAAGAGCACACACCTACTTTTGATCCAATTTTTGTTGACCTAACTGATGAAATGAGTGAGGAAGAGCATGTAACTCCTACTGAAAATCCTCCTACTCCTCCTACTGAAAAACCTCCTACACCTCCCACTGAAACTCCTCCTACTCCTCATTCTGAAAAACCTCCTACACCTCCTACTGAAAATCCCCCTACTCCTCCTACTGATAAGCCTCCTACTCCTCCTACTGAACCACCTGCAACACCTTACATCCCTAGAGCTGAAACTCCAATGTCTACTCCACCTAAAATGACCTCTCCACCTAAAATGACCTCTGCAGAAATGGATGCTTATATTGATGAGTATTTCTCAATTCCTACTCCCCAATCAAAGCAAACACCCTCCTCTGATCCTCCTCCATCTGCAAACATAGAAGTACCTAAGGGTAATGTGAGGGAGGCTGAAACTGGTGGTATTGGTGATGATAATGTGGATCAGGCTGAGGCTGAAACTGGTGGTATTGGTGATGATAATGTGGATCAGGCTGAGGCTGAAACTGGTGATATTGGTGATGGAAGTGATGATGAGCCAATTGATTGGGAGAATGATGAACCAAAAATGCAATATATGCATGAAAGTGAAGATGAAGCAATTGAATTTGTTAAGTGTGCTCCTGAATCTGATGATGATGATGATGAGAACGATGTACCTAAAACAAGTAAGGCTGGGAAGAATGAGGCAGAGCAGACAGGTGAGGGTGAGGTGAATGAAACTGGTGGGAATGATGATATTGGTGGGAATGAAGGTGGGACTGAAGGTGGCAATGAAGGTGGTGATGAAGGTGGTGATGCAGATTACATTGAATCTGATGGTGAGGATGATGTTTCAGATGATGAACCTAATGTAGAAGAGTTTTCTGATCAAGATTGGATTGGGGATGAGTTTGAGGTGAATAATGAAGATTGGGATAAGGAATTTAAGGTGGGGGATATATTTGGTAATCTTAAGCTACTGAGAGCTAGGGTAAAGGAGTATGTTTTGAGAATTGGTTTCAAGTTAGTGAGGAAAAAGAATGAGAGGACAAGGTATACTGTCTGTTGTGATGGGAAAGGTTGCAAGTGGAGGCTCCATGCAGCCTTAATGGGTGATGAGTCCTCATTTATGATTAGGACATACCATGGAGCACATAGGTGTGTTAGAAAGGTTGACTACTCTGAAGCAGACTCAAATTGGTTGGCTAGTAAGATTGTGGATGAACTGAGATCAAATCCAAACAAAACTGCCAAGAAACTTGAAGTGTGGGCAGTTGAGAATCTTGGAGTTGTTATACCATACATGAGGATGTTTAGAGCAAGAGAAAAGGCAATGGAGATAATAGGTGGCAGTCCTGAAGAAGGATTCAAGTTGATGCCAAAGTATAGACAGATATTGTTGAGAACTAATCCTGGGAGCCAAGTAGAACTTGAAGTTGATCCAATTGTGCAAATTGAAAGGCCTCCACAGTTCAAGAGATTTTTTTGTGGCCTGGATGCTTTGAAGCAGGGGTTTCTGAATGGCTGCTCCCCTTTCTTGTTCTTTGATGGCTGTCATTTGAAAGGAAGATATGGTGGTGTACTCTTAAGTGCTGTAAGCATTGATGCAGATGGTGGCTTGTTTCCTGTGGCTTATGCAATTGTTGAGAGTGAGTGCAAAGAATCTTGGAGTTTCTTCTTGAAATGTCTTGAGGCATTACTTGGCCCTTGGGATGTTGAAACACATTGGCATTTCATGGCAGATAGGCAGAAGGTAACACATTACTCTTACACTTAATTAAGTTGATATTGTATCTTCTCTTAATGTATTACACTAATTTCCTTTTATCTTTCTTGTGACTAGGGATTGGTACCTGCTATTGAAGAATTAGCCCCAACTGTTGTCAATAGAAAGTGTGCCAGACACATCTATGACAATTTCAAGCTAAAGTGGAGTGGTATGGAGCTTAGAAAGTTGTTTTGGCAAGCTACAACATCTTACACTTACTATGGATTCAACAAAGCCATGACAAAGATGCAGTCTGCTACTCCTAAGGGACATGAGTACTTGATGAATATCAGTTTAGGCTATTGGGCTAGGCATGCATTTGACCCCACCCCTAAGATTGATCACTGCACTAATAATATGAGTGAGTGCTTTAACTCTTGGATTGAAGGTGTGAGAGGGTATTCTGTCTTGAACATTATGGAAGGTATTAGGACACAAATCATGCAAAGGATTTCATTTAGAAAGAAGAAAGGTAGAAGATGTAACAGTGTTGTCATGCCTAGGATTCTAGCCAAGCTGAATGAAAATGCTGATCAGTCTAGAAGGTGTAGATTACTATCTGAAGCTGATGAGGGTAATGTGTTTGAGATTCAAGATTACAGCTATAAGTTCATTGTGAATTTGAGAACTAGGTCTTGTGATTGTAGAAGATGGGATCTTAGTGGCATCCCATGTAGGCATGCTTGGGTTGCACTTACTTATATGAGGAAGGATGCTGAGCTCTACTTGTCTGATAATCACACCAAAGCTGCCTATCTTAGAGCATATGATATGCACATCATGCCAGTTCCACATACAAATTTCTGGCCTCAAGATTTGACTGCTGATGAGTGTTTGCCTCCTACTGTGAAGAGAGCACCTGGCAGGCCACAAGTTAATAGGAGGAGGCATCCATCTGAAGGAAATGCTACTAGGAAGAAAAAAACACCAGTCCAGAAGACAAGGAGGTCACCCAAGTGTTCAATCTGCAATGAAAGAGGCCACAATGCAAGGAAATGTCCAAATAAGGTATCTTTCTATTTTACTTGTTTTCATGTTTTTTCTGTGCTAATATTACATTCATTTTTGCTAACTCTTCTGCTCTTCTTTTTGTCACACAGCCTGATGATGATACTGCAGAGACAAGTATGAAAGGAAAGAAAAGAAAAAGACAAGCTAGTGCAGCAGAAACTTCAAGGTCTGGGAGTGGCAGAGGAGCAGCTGCTAGGGGAAGGGGAACAGGTAGAGGCAGGGGAAGGGGAACAGGGCCAAGCAGGGGAAGAGGAAGAAGCAGAGGAGCAGCAGCTTGGTTTGAAGAACCACAATGCTCCCAATACATGAGTCAGCCAGATTGCTCACTTTGAGAGTGTATGATATTGCTTGTCTCTTGTTTTGTTGAACTAGTGCTTTTGTTATGCTTTATTCAAGCCAACTGTTATGATTTTGAAGATTTGGTTTTAGCTTAGGTTTGATGGTGTTAGCTTTTGGTAAGGATTTGGATTTGAACTAGTGCTTTTGTTATGCTTGGATGATGTTTATCATGGAAACTTTCCTTTCATTACATGGAATGTCTTTTACATAGCTCTCTACTTAGCTTACATTATTGCTACACTTGACTTACTTGATAGATTGAACAATTAGAACAAGTAGGTAAATGGCCAATAAGACCAAGTTTACAGTTAGTAGGGGGATCACAATTCCCAGATTATTTTGAACCCTAGGAGCATTGATTTGAGCTTGAACATTGTTGTGAAGCTGACTGATATTTTCTTCATCCCTCGGAGCTTGACCCATGGTTTCTTCACAAAGAAACTTCACTTGCGGGCGTACATTTGCTTCACAAGTAGGTTGGGGTTGAACATTGTTGAATGGCTCATCCTCATCACACCATTCGGACCACCCATGCAATGGGCAATTCCAAAAAAATCTTCCCCGGTTTGGCACGGAGTTGGATACCGTCACAATAGTACGCTTGCGACAAGTTGGAACACGACAAACCGGACGAGTTGGCCACGCAGAATTGCCAGATTTTTTAGAAGCCATCACAAAAAAAAGTGTACTAAAAATAAGCTAATTTCTACCTAAAAAATGAAGATTTGGAGTTGTTTAAATAGAAGTTCAAGCCTCCAACGGCTAGTTTAAAAAAAACGGTAACTTTCTAATTACATTTAACCCCCCAACTGTTTGGCGCCAATCTGCTATCCCTGTTTGGTTTGAAGAAGAAAGAAAAGCGCAGAAATGGGAGCGGCAGCTCTTAATTCGGGAAAAGTCAAATGCGGGGGGTTATCTGTAATTGATATGTTCTTGCTGTCCATGCTCTGTAATAGTACATCTAACAGGGATTAGTTTGAGAACGATGTCAGCTGCAGGGGGTGTGAAAGAAATAATTCCATTCTTAAAACATGCAGTTTTTTCTAATGTTAGAGAAAAACTGTTTCTTTTAGTTAGTTAAAATATGTTTTAAACCTATACATGAGTGTTTTTAAATATGAGTATTCCATTTTTCCATGTGTTAAAGAAAAAAAAAATTGTATTTCCCAAAATCTCGAAAAGCCAAAAGAAAATGATTCGTGATTTGGTTCCAAGTGCGAATATGAGTCTCTATGATGGAACCCAAGGATTCCACTCTCCCCGATCTCATATCCCATAGATACACTACTCCTAAACAACAGATAAATCAACCAAAACATGGATAAACAAAGTACTGATCCTCCACTAAAATCTATTAACATGTACATTAGCAAACCTGGCGTGGGACATAATACATAGTCAGGTTGTTCTACGGAGCACGATTTGGAGCGCCTAATCCTCCAATAGTAGTCGCGGTACCTCTTAAGAGGCATGGTACGGAACTGGCAAGGAAACCCCGCTTCCACCGTGATGTTCTTACGGACACACCTAGTAGTCCAGAATCACCTCTCACTATCAAACGACAAACACACATGTGTACTCAACTAATCAATCTTTGCATAAATGAAATAAGAGTATTACAAGGTGTTTATATAGCTCAACTGGTCAATTTATGCATAAACGAAATAAGAGTATTACAAGTGTTTATATATCTATAACCTCTAAACATAATGTGTAAGGCTTTGTTCTTTTCAACTTAAGTTCGGTTCCATTCAGTTCAGTTCAATTTCGATTAATTCAAATTTGTACTTCACTCCAATTAATTTCAGTTAAGTTCATAAATTCTCAGCTGAAAGAAACAGATCCTTAGTAATTTTTAGACGAATTGAACAGAACACAGTGTAATTAAATTTGACGATTTTAGAGCACTAATACCATTTCTCTTAAAATGAATTTTATGTCTAAATATTGGCAAAAAGTAATAAAAAAATGAAAAAATACAATGCAACAGATTCCCTAAATTTTATGGTCTCACATGAAAATTTTAGAAAATTCTTTCCACATACCAAAATTTTAGCATTAATATCAGTTCCCTTATACTATAATACCTAAAACCTCTCATAACTCTCTCCTTATAAATTGTATCGCATGTATTCAGTAATGAAATAAAACCAGATTTCCTATTTTATATATAAAATTCAAAAATAATAAATCGGTTGACAAAAAAGACACTGGAAAATTTTTAGGGAATGCTTAAATCTTGGCATGTGGAAGGAATTTTCTAAAATTTTCCTGTGAATCTGCTGCATTACATTTTTTTCCCATTTTTTAAATAATTTTTGCCAATACTTAGGCGCAAAGTCCATTTTAGGTGAATTGATATTAGTGTTCTAACTCAATGCTACAGTATTAAATAGCTTTGACATTGAGTTAAGTCCTCCTTTTTTATCTCTTCAAAATTTCGGTTACTATTATTGGTTTAATAAATCCCGATAATAAACTTTAACCGAGTGCAAATCAGTCCGATTACGGGGTACGGATTATGAGTGTAAAATTAGGGGTGCGTGATATGAACTCGCTAAGTCTCGAGTGAGACATTGACTTACCAGGCGAGAGTGTGATAAAATGCTCCTATAGACTATAGAGTGTCAGTCAAAAACCAGCTGAATCAAACGCCCAAATTCCCCAAATCGGCCGATCAGAAACCCTAATTGATCGCCATGTTTCGTAGATTGCTACTCACGATCTGCATTTCAATTCCACTGTTTGCGATTCTATGCTCATCGTTCTCGGAAGAGAATCCTACAGATCGGAGAATTTTGGTCCTGCTCGATGATTTCGCGCTTAAATCGTCTCACTCGATCTTCTTCAAGTCGCTTGAAACTCGAGGGTTCGATCTCGATTACAAGCTCGCCGATGACCCCAAGCTCGCGTTGCAGAGATACGGAAAGTATCTGTATGACGCCGCTATTCTCTTCTCTCCTACAGCTGATCGTAAGTGTTGTTCATTTCGGTGTTTCCGTTATCCGATTAGCTATAGTTTGTGTGATTGAGTTTAGCTGTTAGCTAGAGATTTGTATTGTTCATTGCAGTGTTTTCGGTGATTTGCTTAGTTTTGGATGATTTAGTAGTCTGTATTGTGTTTGCTATTAGCTAGAGATTGTATTGTGTTAACATTTGCGTCTGCTTATCCATTTGTTTGTAATCTGTAGTCTGTACGGTTCGGTAGTCTGTAATTGGGTTTTGAGCTTTTGCTAGTGGTGTTACTGTTAACATTTTGTTTGGGTTGAATATAGGATTTGGAGGGTCGATTGATGCTGCAGCTATATTAGAATTTGTTGACTCTGGTCACGATTTGATTCTCGCGGGTGACGTTTCTTCGTCAGAATTGATTCGGGAGATTGCTGTTGAGTGTGGGGTCGACTTTGATGAGGTGAGAAGGTCGCTTGTTTTGTGTGATTTTGATATTCTATCTAAAAAATGTGTTTGATATTTGGACTGGTATATGATAGGATTCTGCAGCCATGGTGATTGACCACACGAGTCACGCAGTATCAGAGATCGAAGGGGATCATACACTAATTGCCAGTGATCAAATTATTCAGTCAGAGGTTATGTTGGGCAGCGGGAAAATTGAGGTAACAGTTTGTAGTGCTTTTACTGACCTGTCTAATATTTGATGGCGTAAAGCCTTTCGCTGGTATTGATGCTGCCATAAGGATTGACAACTCAGTGAATATATTCTCCACACAAAATAATTGTATTTACTTTCATGTGCTGCTTATTGTATCAAAGAAGCTCTCAGGCCTATCTAAGTGGGGGTTTTTCTTCTTTTCTGGTTACCCCTTCTCTTCTTATTATCCGAGTTAAGCTCTCGACCCTATCCATGCTTATTAATTTATCCTATACATTTTCTCTGGATTACCTGTTGCTATTCTGGTATTGAATGGCTACTGTTATGATTCTGTCCATGTATGTTGGTTGTCTGAATGGAAAATGGATTCCCGATTCTGATATAAAGTTAATGTTGCGAACTTGTAAAAGGTTTTTCTATTCTCGACTGAATTCTCCCTTACTGTAGGATTGCTTAGATTTTTCCCTTGGAAGATTATTCTTCTGGGTTCTGGCTGGTTGTTCTCTATCTTGAATTTGAGAAAGAAAACCAAGACTTGTCAGTTGTCACACTTCGCAATGCGTTTCTTGACCTCGGTTTCCCTTGCAGATACTTAGAGGCTTAGGGATAATTAATTTCAGCTTATTAGCAAATCATGAAGCATGACCTGTTCATCTGATGCATCTCCTTCTCTCCATTGTCAACAGGCTCCAGTTCTTTATAAAGGAATTGGTCACTCTGTAAATCCTGCAAACAGCTTGGTAATTCATTTGAAAATCTACATATTGACCTTAATACTGCATATTATCATGTGTATATCAGTATATGAAATGATTCCTGTTGTCATAATAGGTACTGAAAGTTCTATCAGCTTCACCAGCAGCATACTCAGCAAATCCGAAATCCAAGTTATCTAATGCTCCCACGTTAACTGGCTCTGGAATCTCTCTTGTTTCTGCAGTACAGGTATGCCTTATGTCAATTCAATTCAGAATCCCTTTTTGTTTCTAGTTGTTTAAATGAGAGACCATGGATCTTGGTTCCTAATGTGCTGTGCTGAAGCAGATGATGATGTATAATGTATTTTAATAGAAAGTAGAAATGTCTGCTGAAAGTTTCTTTTCTAAACATAGTAGTGGAAATGACCATTCAGCCCGTTACCGCACTATTATTCCTCAATGTAACAGTACTAAATTTTGGTCAGCAGTTATTGCACTGAACTCTTAGTAGGTACTTGTTCTCTCATGGTATAATTTATTTGACTAGATTATACCTCTCGAAACTCTCTTAATGTGTGCCATCATCACATGCATACTGAACCAGGCCGAGTGTAAAGTAGTGAGTTAGAGCTGGTTTGGCTGAGGCTTTGGGGTTCAAGATATTG
>JAYMSM010000517.1:0-10252 GCA_036897885.1 Plantago crassifolia | reverse complement strand
AGACTCTTTAGCATTTTCTGACTCTCCGGCTTTTCTCTCTAGCTCCATAACTGTCTCGTCAAACATCAAAGGGACAGTTGGAATCGCATATACACATCGCTGCATGTTCTTCACAACTGCACAACAGCTGTGGTATGCCCGTCCAGCTTTTACCTGAATCAAAGTTACAAGTATCCGAGGGGTTAATATGCTTCCCATTACATTTGAACAACTAAGAGTAGACAAGTTATCAGTGTTCCAAAATGCAGACCCCTATTGAGCAGTAAACTTGTAAGGCTTTGCAAACATTATGGTCATGCAAGTGAAATTGGAATCTAAATTGTACATTTGAATGCCAAAGTGCAGGTCTCTAGTGAGCAGTAGTCTTGTAGGTTTGCCAAACTGCATAAATGCTTTTCCAAGAAGCATACTCAATCATGCAGTTTGGCAGTACGATTTACAATTGCTGCCTTCACTACCAAAGTGAACAAAGATCTTAGGGAAACTTTAGTAAAACAAATTAAATTACATGCATTGTCCAATGTTTCTTATAAAGCTTCAGATACTTAGAATGAACCACTGTACGTACAGCTTGGTTCAGGTTCGCTGTAAATTAAATGTAACACTTCGTCCAGTTTATAAAGCAACTAGGCAGACTTGAATACTACCCCTTTGAATAATACTTTCAGACATTAAAGTTACCATGAACCTTACACGGCTAGTTATTTCAAATAGATACAGTAAAAAGAAGAGCTCTACAATAGCATACCAAGCGAATTCACATACAGATACACACCTTTCCGAAGAGATAAAGATTCCCGGCATTAGAACTGTAAATCTCCTCATGAGCATCGAGTATATGAAAAGGCAATGACCCATCCGACTCAACATCAAAGTCCAGTTTCTCCTCACTGCTTGGAGTTTGATTCAACCCAGGCCCAGACCCATCAGAATCAGCTATCACTGCAGTTTTCCCAGCATTTTGAACAGCCTTCCAGCCAGCAGTTGCACTAAACCCTGTGCCTTTAGGCTCTTCAACTTTCGCATTAAGAGAGAACGCTTTTTTCACTTCCTCTTTCACATCTAAATCATCCTTAAGCTCAGCCTTATCAGACAAACACTTAACATCACCATTTTCATGTTCCTTACTAGTTTCCACCTCATCCTTCATCTCCTCATTAGATACAGTTATAGCATTAGCCGAAAGCAGACTAATCTCCTCATTCGTAACACTTTCGCCTAGTTCTACACCATCCTTCCACGACTCGTCTTTTATATCATTTTCATTGTGGCCATTACTTACATTTCCACCATTTCTAACATCTAAACTAACACGATTAACAGCAACCGGCTTCTCAATTTTAACAGGAAAACTCGGAGTATTAACCACAGCAGAATTACTAACACTATTCCAACTTAGTCTACTAGAATTGCCTCTCCTTCTCCTCTTCCTATCATTCTCATCAGGCACAATTTCAGCAAGCGCATCATCAACAATACTATCACACGACATATTCTTCTGAATATCCTTTTTAAACACAGAAGCAGTAAACATACTAGAAATTCTCTGCTTACCCATCAGCGCAGCAGCAGAAGCCAAAGCATGTGGCCTCTTCACAGTTTCCTTCTCCTTCTTCTCCGATTTATCCGCTTTCCTCCTCTTCGGCCTCTCCGATTCGCCCTCCGATTCCTCAGAAGACGCCAAAACGCCAGCAATCGACCAGTCCTCTTCCTGACCTTCGTCTCCATAACCTAATCCATCGTCATCGATAATGAAACCCTTGGCCTCTTCACGGCGCTTGGCTACTAGAGCTTCGTACTCGTCATCATCAACTGTATCGTAGATCGGCTTCTCCATTTTGATCTGGAATCCGCCGGAATCGAGACCCTGCTTGCCGTCGCGCTTTGCTCTGAGAAACTCCAGTGCTCCCGAGCGCGGATTGACGGCGGGGCCGCGCGTCCTCCGCCTCCAAACCTCCGTAGGCTGCTCGTCGGACATTTTTGCAAAATTTGGATGATATGTGAGGGTTTCAGAAATGTAGATCTGAAAATTTTAGCTACTCAGATAGTGAGCTGAGCTTAAGAGTGGTTTGATGGCAGGAATGTTGCATTTTCGCGCCAAGTGAAGTTGTTTTGTCAGTGTCATGGACTCATCGCCGTCTGTGTCCGACTTTTGCAGGCCCATGGGCCTCTGTTTTCACCTCAAGCTTGAGCCTTAATTCTCGTCGGCTTATTGGCTTATTGTGCCCCAAGTTCAAATATCAATTTAGTTTCAAATTTATTTTATTTTATTTTATTTCTTAAAATTAAGGCTCTTGTTGGATTTTCTGTGCAAAATTTACATGTTCAGATTAGGTGAAACTCGGGGGTTTGTTTAACCAAACAAGCGATGGGATGATGAATACATGGTAAGACAAACGGTGTTTGATAAAGTGATTGGTAGCTGATCAGTTACCTTATTTTTTAAATAGATATTTTAAATCGATCAGACGATCACCTTGTTTACATTCACCAGAAAATGAATTATCATCAAGATAAGGAAAACGGTATTTGATAAAGTGATTGCCTGATTTGTATCTTACCAGTCATCATCTTATTTTTTACAATAACTACTTCAAATTGATCAGACAATCACATCATTTACATTTACCTATAACCTTATGATAATGATAGTCAAACCAAGTCACCTGATCGAGTAAAATGTTGCACAAAACTAAATACAAGTTACACACTTGCAGACTTTAGGGAAGAAAAGAAGTTACAAGGAGACTTAACCAGTTACTAGTAATCCACTTGTTTGAGTTACTAGTTGAGTTCTCTCATCCCCCTTCTGCAAGATAATTTAACTAGTGCTTGAACGAATAATTTACTGGTTCAACCTTTCAACTGATAAGAATATACTTGTTAGTTGTTACTACTACTTATACTACATCTCATGCTTTTCTCCAAGGAACTTCAACAGTATATCCCTCATATTGGCTGAATGGACGGTCACAATTTACGTTCATCCAAAAAATATATTATACTACTGTGAAATGGAAGGCGTCACTAAATCAGAAAAATCTACATAACAACATTAGAAATAATGTACATTACAGTACAGAGGAGTCAAGGATACAACAATGTAAGAAAAAGTTCATCTCATCTTTTCAACACGCAGGAAAAGCCGCCTCTGAAATTAGTATAGCCTACGGACTCCACCAAAAATAACCCATGGAAACAACAAATGAAGATCGACATCAATGAAACGAATGTTGCGTTTTAATAGGTAGACATTGTCTGTGGGAATTATATTTACAGCCATGCCAGTAAAATCATGCTTAATATAGCCAAAATGGACCAATGAGAATGGAGTGGTCTACTTATCGGACTCGGAGAATGACTGCTAGGTCATTCTGCTCCATCTGCTAGCGACAACTGCGCTGGTGGTGGAGGTACAAGCCTGGGGACGTCACATGTGCCATTGGCCTGTCATTGCATACAAGTTACACTAGACTAAATGTTGACATTAAGTAGATCAAAGTGGCTTAAAAGTGACTAAGCAATACGTAATGTATTGTTAACTAGCTAAGATTTATAGAGAAATCATATACTTTGTCACAAGAGAACGAACAAAAGAATCAAGCCTCACTGCCTCAGTTACTTCAGCTATGGGATATATTCCAACTTTCTTGCGGAATCCGTGGTGGACTCTGGAACTCAGTGGGGAAGGATAAATTTTCTGGAGAACATCATCAGAAGTACATAATTTTCTTCACTACATAACAGACAACACTTTTTAGTTTAAGACACATATGCAGCAGATTCTGCTACTACCAATATCTGGAATGGAAAATCAATTCAATGGATTGGCAATGTAGGCGACTGACCCTATGTGATGTCAATTATTATTCATATAACCAAATTGGGTAAAAATAATCATGTGATTCGTGTTCAGTACTTGAAGTATGCATTAGATTGAGTATCGAGCTAACTAAAACTAAAGGAAAGCACCGATGATATAAACACAATTCTAATATATCCAAGTGAAACGGGGAGGAAAATCTTTTTTCTTTTTCCCGAGTTTCCCCGTGAGGGGAAAATACGTCGTCCGTAGGCGGTGGATACCCGGAAAATAAATTGACCGGCGTTCACACAACACACTACGGTGATGTGGTTCAGGGACTTTTTAATGTGCACCTCCTCTTTGGCTGAGAGGCTCGCACGCCAGAGCCAATGCACTACTAGCCAGATGGACCTTCCGGTACTCGATCCTGTATTCATGCAGGCTATCGCAACGCCGAAGCGTCCGATCTTCCTCCGAATAAACGGAGAAATCTGGGAGGAAAATCTTTTTGAAATAGATAAGAGGATATATTTAGCACCGTACCCTGCAATAAGCAATGCGGTCACATCCACATGTTAACTGCCCATTTGCTGCATCAACAGCTTCCGCAGCTCCACCTCCATCAGTCCTCTGCAACACAGCAATCAGGTTTTCTTCAGCTTTCTATGAAATTAAGTATTTTGCTGCAAGAATTCATCTATTCACAATTTATATGTACCCTGTAAAAGTCAACTGCAATGAAGTTTGGCCATCGTCTACCATCTGCTTCGTAACAAGTCCTCATCATGGTCATCAGCTCAGCTGAGTTGTCCACACAAGATTCAGTCATATTAGGATTTGTTGGGAAGTAGTTCATAAGAACAAGAGATCGTGATGTTGTGTTCATGGGCGATGATTCAGAACGACTGGGACAAGAACCATTAAGCATCCCTTCATTTCCATCTGCAAATTCACTGCATTTCAGTATTCACTTGGAATATAGACTTCTTAATTACACGGGAACAGATTGCTAGAAATGTTAAAACTTTAAAGACTGCAAAGTAAATAAATTCACCATAAATCTAGAAATTTCACATTATATGTCTATTTGAGAAACTGGGATGACTCACATTGATTTTCAACCACAAAGTTCCATTCATATGCGATGCTTTCGGAAGCCTCCTTGGCTGATCTAGAGGTAAAGACTACCAACCTTTGGTTTGCCCGGACCATATCATCCACTGTTGGCCAATCTTCACCATTTCGGGGCATTGAAGAAAGTGGGAACATGTACTGATTAAGCCCAGATGCATTAAACACTCTTGATAGGCCTTGTGGAGCACTTACATAATCCTCGAGGAAGAGGGTGACGATTTCTGATGGGTTTTGTCGAAGAAACGTTTGAATTTCTCGTAAGACGTTAATAGCAGGTTGCTGTGGGAAAAGTCATGACATCCACACAAAAAAATTAAATGAAAATGGATCGATACTATGGCTCTAAATATAAATTAACCACAGGAAAAATCCCTAAAACAACAAAAAAAGAGCTGGATTATATAGCTAGGGCGTACTTACAAATGAAGTATATTGAAGCACCGTCCATTAAAGGAGTGGCAAAGCCAAACATCATTGTTGAAGTCATACATGTCCAACATGAGTCCTCGAACACCATTCTACAAAAGCATAACATATCTTAGTTTCAAACCTTCTTTTCTGAATATTGACAAAACTTAGATATACATGTAAGGATCAGTTTGCGTGGTTGAAGGAATGAAACCCGGTTAGTGACCTAGCTGCATAATGTTCATACAATTGGTCCATCTCATACCAAAACGAAAGCATGGCAGAAAGAGAGAAAGATAGAAGACAGATATAGATTAAGACAGTTCATCTGCAACAGATTAGTATAGTTTACTTGAATACAACTGAAATATGCCATAATCTTTCGACAATTTCTCATTCTTCCTGCTCCATTAATTAAAGTGAGCTACTCACGAGTTGGTGGTCGGATAATCTTAAACAAAATACAACCACTGCAATTTAACCATATGGGACACACAGCTTGACACTTATTTGCAACTACATTGCTAGAATTAAGTCGCTATCATAAGCATTGTTAGCTTGTCACCAATCAAGGCGGTTCCAATTCAAGCAAAATCTTAACATCAGCATTGTTAGTTTGTCACCAATCAAGGTGGTTCCAATTCAAGCAAAATTAATTATCCTTTACCAGCATTGTTGCCTATTGAATACAACTGAAAGATGCATACTTTCCAACAGCTTCCTATTCATCCTGTACTATGATCAAGAAAGTCAACTACTGATCATAAGTCAACTACACAAGAGTTGGTTCCTAACATTCTCAAACAGCATGAATTTCCACAAGTTTATCCATAACGGACACAGACGCCGATACTACCTGCAGAGCTAGATACAACCTGCTTATTCTTTAATCTACTCCGACCCAAAATCGACCATAACTCACCACCATATCGAGCAGAAAATACTAATATACGCATCATTTCTCCCACAAGTTCAATCACCAATATAACAGATCACTCATCAATCAATGAGCCAACACTAAAACCAAATCAGAACACAACTAACACTCAATACCACTACTTCATGAAGTAAATAACACAGAAACAATCCATATTATAAATTGAAAATTTAAATAAAATATAAAAAACACATACTCTGAGCTGATCTGTAATGGAATCCTCCTGATTAGTCGGAGCCACAAGAGTTGTCCCGACACCGGGTGATGACCCGGAACGAGCAAATGAGTTGTGGGTCGTCAGCCATGAATACCTATTAAATGGAAGCCCTCTTACCTATTCAAACCGCAATCAAACCAATCATTTATAATTCAAGTCAACAATCTAAAATCACGAAACTTCAAACTAGCAAAAATCAAATAAATAATTAAATGAAAATACCCTGGTCGTGGGAATAATCGGCTGCGTGCGTGTGCATCTGGGTCTGGTATTGCCGTTTGCTGGGCAAGTTCCGCAGATTAATCCCGAATCACAGTTGCTGTTTCCCGTAGTCGAACATGTCTCACCTAACTATCAATCAAGAACAGAACAACAAAAATTAAAATCTCTAAAAAAAATTACATGATCTCAATTTCCTGATACTTGATGCAGAAATTAAATCAAATTACCCTGAGCGAAGAACAATGGCCAAGGAAGGAAAGTAGTGTAAAGAAGAAGACAACCTGTAAGAAAATGTCAAGATTACACAAAAGAGAACGAATTCATGAAAGAAATGTAACAGGAGCTATGAGAATGGATTGTTGCATACCTTCATTTGGGATTGGTTGTTGGGAGAATTTTGACAGGGATGTTTAGGAGAGAAAGGGGCGAACACCTTTAATGGTGTATATGTTCTTTCTCCGAATCTGTTCTGTTTTTTTCTTTCCTTTTATATTTTAATTGAAGCTTTTCTGGTTTTTGAAGCTAGCTGCTTGTCTGAGCTGAAATCTTGGCGATTTAGACTGTTGTACTCTGACAACGATGTAAAGGCAGGTGGAAATTTGTGGTTTGGTTTGGTGGGACCAGGCATGCAAATGATGAAATATTATTTGGTACACGGAAATTGGAAATGTCTAATGTAGGCGTATACATTTTGGAAAATTCTTAGTCAATTTTATGTTATTTTTATATCCTTTTTAATGAACATTTTAACTTGAATATGTTGTAGATTACTCATAAATTACATTTAAAAAAATGGAACATATCTTGTAATACCCGTATCCCACATCGGTTATGAGCGGTTGGGATAAAGAGTATATAAGTTACAACTCACAATCTCAACGGTATAAGACATTTTGGATGATTCCAAAAGCAAATTCGTACGGGCTCAGGCTCAAAGCGGACAATATCATACCAGCGACACGTGTGGTCCACATATGGCATCAGAGCGGAGCCATCCCTTAACCCATAAGGAGTGCGGATGCTGGTTCCGGGACACGATACCCCACCATGGTTCGACGAGGATGTCGAGCAATTTAAGGAGGGGGGAGGTTAGAATGTAATTCCTCGCATTCCACACCGGTTATGAGTGGTTGGGATAAATGGTATATAAGTTGCAACCCACACTCTCAATGGTATGAGGCCTTTTGGGTGATTCCAAAGGCAAATTCGTACGAGCTTAGGCTCAAAGCGGACAATATCATACCAGCGACACGTGTGGTCCACGTCATGCATAACCGCGCCGGCCCAAAGGATCGGTCTCGACCGATTAGAGATCGGGTCTTACCTCTCTCTCTCTCTATATATATATGTGTGTGTGTGTGTGTAAACCGCGGAGTAATATACCTAGTAACAAAATGCATTTTTCCTTGTGAAAATAAACTTTTTTTTGGCAAATTATTGGAAAAGACGGCATTAAAAAAGTGGCTTTTTTAGTTAGCATTTAGGCTCTGTTCAGTTACCTAAATTTTAGTTGTGTATAGTTCAGGTTGCGCAGTTCAAATTTATGTTTGAATTCAGTTTAGTTCAGTTCCGTTCCATTCAGGTATATTCAGTTCAGTTCAGTTCAGTTCAGCGAATTTAAAGTGAATTGAGCAGGACCTTCATTATTTTTAAATTTTACTTCTGTGTTTTATACAATTTTTACATGTGTATAGTAAAAGCCGACTTCCACTATGTTGCCTCTATATTTTTTTAAGTCAACATCATATATTTCCGACAAATAATCTCTTGAAAATCATATTTTTCATCTAAAAATGAAATGCTTGTATAAAACAGGCAGACTAAGTTTAAAAATACTCACGCATGTTTAAAGTATTCTTGAGATAACTACAAGAAGGAAAAAAGAATACATTTTAGTTACCCTAAGTGTGTTTTAAACCTAAATGTGGTTGTTTTACAATTTTTTTTAAAAAAAAATTCTATATAAAAAACTGTTTTTAAAATAGTATTTTCAATTTGAATGATACTGCATTTTATAACATTTTTAAATTCTAAAATTCAACGGAGTAAGTATAACTTGAATTGTTCAAGTCATGGACCAGACTCTGGATACACTCTATAATTTTAAACTTTGTTGTTTTTAACTTAAGTTTAGTTTCATTCAGTTCCGTTTAGTTTAGTTCAGTTTTTTTATTAGTTTAAATTTGTTATTCAATTTAGTTCAACTTTTTTATTAGTTTAAATTTATTATTCATTTCAGTTTATAAATTCTTAGCTGAAAAGAACACAACCTTAATTTAATATGGGATGCGTACATTTCTCGTGAAATGTCTTGCATGGAAAACGTATAGATAGGCATCGCCATGGGTAAAAACCCAACCCACAACCCAACCCACCATTAACCCAACAGGAATGCAAGAGAATGGGCTGGGTACTGGACCCGACCCAGATCGAGACCGGAGCCGTCTGGCCCACTAGAACCCGGCCCGATTGGGTTGGGCCGGGTTTAAAAATCCTTTTTTATATTACTAATAACAAATTTACAGATCTAGATCTATCGTCTTCTTCTCCAAACCCAGTTCAGCGTCCACTGCGTCTTCTCCGTCACTAACAACCTGCACTGGTGAAGTCAACAACTCTCCTTCTATCCCAATTCCTATTTATGGAAACGATTTCAGCTAGCGTGAAACTGGTGGTGGTGGCGATAGGGTTTAATGGTGGTGGTGGCGTGAAATTTGGGGAGTTTGAATTGGTGGCGGTGGTGGTGGCGTGAAAAACCAGATGGGTTTTACTGGGTTTCTTACCCAGTCCAACCCGGTCAAAGATTAAACAATCAGGTTGGACCGGGCTGGGCGTTTTGACCGATTGGATAATTCCTCGGTCCGGTCCGATTAACAACTAATGGGTATTGGGTTGGGCTTTGCCCACCCATTGCCAGGCCTACGTATAGGGACAATTCACTTGCGTAAATTTGGTCTAACTAATTAGGGACTAATCAACTCTTTGTTGTATGAGAATTGATCAATAATTGTTTTAGAAATATATTATTACAAAAACAATAGTTTCACATATTCTATCAAATATTTAATTAAATAATTTCCAAATTTCAATGGAGATGAAATAACTTGAGATAAATTAATCACATATTACGGAATCGAAATAGTTATTCTTTTCGGGAATATAATTATCTATTACGGGGATCGAACACGTGACCTTTTGGATATGGATGTCTCAGTTTACCACTCGGTTACGAACACTTTGACATTAATCATTAATTCTCATCAGCCTACAGTTACATTTTTTTATCTACACAAAATAATAATAATAATTTTTTAGAAAACCAAATTTTTATTCATCTATTCAATAATCAATAATTATTCAACCTTCAATTCATACTAATAATCGCACACTTGAGAGAGATTGAATAAGTGATATTTTAGGTCAGGATGACAGATAGTAGTGTTAACATTTTTCTTCACAAAATTATAATATTTATTTAGTACAAAGTCTCACGAGAGACCAATTTTTAAAAAGTCCAAAAAAGACTAAC
>JAYMSM010000516.1:0-10256 GCA_036897885.1 Plantago crassifolia | reverse complement strand
AACATTCAAGGGTGAATTCTTCGGGATCAAGTTCGATATCCCCATAGCAGTTAACATGACGATGAACTTCTGTAATAAGAAACTTCCGAAATCATTTAGCTGTCCTTAATTGAAGGCGTTCATCAAATGATTGGCAACACACAAGTCATGGTGGATTTCGTTTCATGAAGATTGAAAGTGCGAAAAAAGAAAATAAGAAAGCCGATGAAATAAGACATCCGAATCAGAGCCGATTGCTTACGGATTATTGCTTCTATCCACCAGTTTTTGCCCTGTTTATTCTGTGTTTGGAAATAATGATGCAGTGTTACTTCATTTG
Source organism: Plantago crassifolia (assembly GCA_036897885.1). Lineage (NCBI taxonomy): Eukaryota > Viridiplantae > Streptophyta > Magnoliopsida > Lamiales > Plantaginaceae > Plantago > Plantago crassifolia. The sequence goes on along the minus strand of JAYMSM010000516.1, from coordinate 9,937 downwards.
TGAAGTCAAGTTGTAACTTCATGATATTCAGCCTGCAGTTCCATCTGCAGTTTTCATAATCATTTAAAGTGTTTAATGTAAGGCTTCTTGATCTAAAACAAATGTTTGGCCTTTCATGTTAAAACATCACTCAATCACTCACTGTAGGGTCTATTCTACGTGCGGTTCTCCCAGCAGTGTTTTCCACATCAACAAGACTAAAAAACTCAATAGCTTTCTTACAGAATCGAATGAGTCATGTATCTTATTACCGTTATTCCTAAGAGAGGGAAAAAAAAAGAATGAAACGCACCTCTGAGGATGAAGACGGAAGGCCCCAGGCCAAGAGGCACATCGATGCTGGAAAGAAAATTGCTGGATAAATTTCTGGACTCAGATAAAAATAGCCACCCGAGTCCGGGTATACAAAACCAATGCTGAACTCTAATTTAGAAGATATACAAACACAAAATTATGCGGAGGGTGACGAGCTGCACTTGGAGTTCCCTTCCTTTACATCTGACTTGGAATCATTGGAAAAATTCAGTGAAGAAGACCACTGATCTGGAACCATTAAAAAGTAGGCAGACATGGCTTTCCTAAATCGCTTCTTGTATTGTTTTGGTGAGATTACGGTTGGAGATGCATTTTTTGGCCCTCCGAGGATGCCAGATGCCTTAACCCAAGTTTCCAGATGCTTGTCCCATGTGTACTGTCTCATGAAATCAATTATTCCAAGCACCAGCTCGTGTTTCTCCTCGTCCACGCCAACCAGAAGAGAGTAGTCCATAACATCTATTGACTGCAGTAGCATAATGGATATATTCATATTAGTACAGAGCTTTCACAAGAGTACATAACAGTTTAAACGACCAACCAGGCAGAGTCCATTCATAAAATGCAGGTATTTCGGCATGTTCATAAAACATTGTCAGATTATTGAAAATGATGCCATTTATTATGTGTGCCTTGCACCAAATTCATGTGTAATCTGTATGCATAAAACTTCCCGACTTTGAATATGTTGAACGAACGACTTTATCCAAAATATGGGAAGTGCGAGAAGGGAAAATCTGGAAGGGATTTGGGGCAAATTTATTTATTCACATAGGAGTTTTTTTAGGAAATAAATAATATGTGGGGATCGAAGCAAGTTTTAGTTGAACTGCATCCTAAATAATGCTTCACAAAGAAACGTTCACGGTTCATCTAGCATCAAATGGCAGAAAGAAGGGTTGATACTCCAATATGACTAGTGCATGCATTGCATGTCAATGACTCAATTCCATTTCTAACTGAATGGAAAATCAATATGAAACTTACAGCAAGAAATGCAGTGTCATTCCAAACAGCTCTCTCCAACAGACGTTTTGCCTTGGTTCCCAGGAAAATGGGAGAAGTTGGCATTGCCTCTATTAGGTTCTGATCGAGCAGAACTTTATTGCTCCCGCTTGAATCAGGATTATACCGTGACCGAGAGGACCCTTTAAGATCATATAGTCTTGTAATGTTGCGCCTAAAAAGAAGATTCTCCATCACCAGGACATCCATTTTTGTTTCCTTTCCGCCTTTAATATGCTTTGATGTGACCTTCGAGACCAACCAACAGATGTCAACAGAAAACACATGAAGTGAGTTGAAAATCCATTACATTTTTCTTATAGGAAACATATCGGGTTCTAGAATCCAAACATATAACAAGGACGTTGAAAACCAGGTATATCAGTCCAAAACAACCACATGATCAGCCAATTCAACAAAAGGATGAGCACTAAATAGAATGGACACACAATACAGTAGAAACTATACATTAGAAACTTAACAGAATTACTGTGAGCCACTAGAAGAAAAGTTGATACCTGATAAATGCCCAAAATTTTTGCAAGGCATGTAGGACATCCCGTACGTAATGAGTCGGATAGGTACGTGAAGTAATTTGATGCAAACTTGATAAATGACTCTAGCTCTGTCTTTGTCACTTGTTTAATGATAAATCGATCATCTAATGTTTTCGCAAAGAATACGTTGCTTTTACCACCTTGAGCACCCCACTTCTTGCACCGACTAAGTGAAAGAATAAACTCTAATTCACTTGCACAACTATCTCGCCTCAATGCTTCAAACTGCTTTGCAAAGTAACAAGTTACACTGTATTTCACCTTCCCAGGAGGACCGTCATCCGAAAAGGATACTCTGGCATGCAAGGATTCTGAAAACACAAGTGGATCCAATCCAGAGAAGCTCCGAGAAGCAGCGGACAGGAAGCTTTGATCACCGCTCCTTGAGGACTCAGATGGTATATCCTCGAAAGAATGGAGTGAGAGCAAATTAACAGAATCCAACAGTGAAAATGATGAAGAGGATCCCAAAGTTTTTGGCTTTTCAGGTAACTCTGACATGAAGTTCTGATAATCGGGTGAGGTTAGAGCATATGCTATGACGCTAGTGGGCTCATCATCATATACTGGCAGAATGATGTCACTAGAGGCTACAGGTAGCAGTAACCTAGCACCGCCAACATGTAACAACTCTCTCAATGATGTAATGTACGCTGGAATATATGTATTGATTATGCCAAGTTTCTGCTCATTTTCTGATGAAATCTTATTGAATGACTCGTACAAAAATGAAAAGGGTATCCTCGCCCAACTACTTGGGTTTTGCATCTCACTTGTATCGACAACAGGCAATTCAGGACGTGGGGGGAGACCAGCAGCAGGTTCGGTTGTTAAATTGCTAGAAGATACTTGATTGAGTGCCTGAGGAGATGTACTGATAGCTTTCTCATCTGAGGTTATATGTTCGCACCATTGATTCGCTGCCCATTCGGTATCAACATTATCTGATAAATTTTCCATCGCGGTGAAGTGCCCCTGTGATTGATCCCTCCGTACAGCCTTTACAGATTTTAGGTTCTCCAAATAACTATTCATATCTAAACCAAACGTATGACGAAGATCAAGATCCTGTTCGGTGCTCAGGGTCCCATATTTGTCAATTCCTCCATGGATTTCATTAGAAATGTAATTAGGACTTTGTACTGCCTCAATCATGGCTGCATCGGGATTGAAATCCACAAGAGAACAGTCCCAGCTACTGAAACCTCTACCTGACCTGGAAACCACATTCATATCAGCATGCTTCTCCCGGAAACTGACAGGTGTGTCCTTCAACGAGCTGCTCTTGTTGGGAACCCTAGATCTTGGAATGTGTGTCAAACGCTGATCCCAGACATAAGCAAGAAAAACTAACTTCTTTCTCAGTCTGTTCATCTCAAGAATGTTAACTGCCAGCTTACCAGCTTTTACCTCCTTATTAAGCATGCTCATCGACTCCTGAATGGAAATTCCAATCAGTATATTAGAGATCAGAGGTTGACATTTTTTTCTAAAATCGATATCAAAATGTTATATGGATGATAAAACTGGAAGCATAAATGTGTTCTATTCAAGTTTTCTCTTGTGAACTTGCTTTGGGAGTTGAATCTATGGGTCGTATAGATAACAACAGGAGGGGATATACACAAACAAAAAGAGACAGACAGTCAGCTAGAGGAAAGCAATTATAATGCTAAAAAGATCACCTCAAATTCTTGTTTCTCCTTCTGAAGCATCAATTTCAGCTCCACCATCTGCTGACCTGATTCAGGTGCCTTCGTGCTTGAGCTGCTCCCATTCTTTTCGGAGATCTGATGAATTGTTTTTAAGACCTCAGCAAAGAGGTGGGTAGCCTTGATTCTGACCTGTTTGTTAATGCAAATGAGAATAGTAAGCTATAGAAACTTGGCAAAGAACTATTGGCGCATTTCTGAGTGATCTCACCTCATCGAGATCTTTCTGTAACCACTCTTGCTCAAGATAATGAAATTCAACAACTGGAGGTGGGAGGTAGACAGAATGGACAATTATTGGAGCATAGTGGAAACATGCAACCATTCTGCCTAAACTGCATAACAGAATTGAAGGAAATGAGAGTCGGAGCATATGTACAACCAACACACTTTTCATTCTGCCTCTCAAAAACTTAAGACAAAGAAAACCCCAGTAATGGAGAACGTGACAAAATTGGAACGGTGAAAAGGTTGAGAAACCAGCACGGCAGAGCAGGATACTCCAAATTTCTAAATTATTCAAGACCACCACGAATAGATCATGATTTATAATTTTAATAGAGCATACCCATAAAATCGAAGGCAGTCTCTGTGAATTGAATGGCCACAAGTTGCAACCCTGCTCGCAGCAGCGTGGTTTGAAAAGCTGAGCTCCAAAAATTTTCCAAATGATAAGCCCCAGGCAGCATCTGACATCAGCACTCTTTTAGTGGCAGGAGGAGAACCAGTAATCCTGGGGCAGCGCAAGCACCTGTGCCACATCCAAATTTTGCCTTCTCTCTCTCCAGCCAAGGTTATTCCGGGTAGTTTCCTGACGGAAATTGTAAGACTCCCTTGTTGGTGAGTATAACAATGAATATGTGCTTCTGTTGGCATTTCACACGAGTGGCACCGGTATTCCTGAGATAAAGAATACCAAAATCCAATGTTTCTTTAAACTGTAGCACTTCATAAATAATTTAGCTGCATCAGTAAGTGAAAACACTGCGTATAGGGAATCATGTACCTGGTCAAATATTTGGTCTTGTAGAAATCGACCCAAAGGTTTGTCAAAGTTTCCATAGTATTTTATTCGAAGTAGATGAGGGGGTTCACACACACTTCCTTTCTGCACACATCTTACTGAAAGAGAGACCAAGATACTCTGTTGATCTGATCGTGGAGGAAAGTCTTCCTTGAACGGTCCTAACTCCCCATGGTCATCACTGTCCAAATTTGAAGGTTCTCTATTTCTGTCATCATTGTGAGAAAGGCTGATGCCTCTTCCTGCATCCTTAACATCGTGAAACTGGCCAGAGACCAAGTCTACATGTCTCACAACTTCATCAAGATAATCCAGCTTTTCATCAGCACCACATTCCCCAGGGGACACACTATCAATATCCTTAGAATTATGAACAACAGATAGCTTCTCCAGGTGAGGATCCAAAAAATCAGGACAATATTTGGTACAATCCACATCATCCTTCATATAGTCCACATTTGGAGTTTGAGCACAACTTTCAGACTGGGAAGGTTCTGCTTCAGACATTGGAAGTACTCTAGACGATTCTCCAATACCTAGAAACAGGTCATTCATAGAGTGAAATGGGTTGGTTGGGTCTTTTGATGATTCAGGCTTTTCAGAAGAAAGAACATTGTAACCCGGAATCATGCATATGGATCTGTCAACGGATGGCCTGTCAGGGAGGGCAACTTTTATAGGGGATGTCAAAGGAAGTTCCGGCAGACGAGCACCTTCATCAGCAAGAAATGATGTCTCTAGAGCTAAGTGGTAAGCAGCAAAAACACTGTATTGAACGACGTGTTTAACTTTTTTCAACTCATCCCCACTGGCTCCCCTAAGGAGTATCTGAAGCAAGAAAGAAGTGAAATTAAAAATTAAGTTGACATATGATAAATACCTAAAAGGCATGTCAATAGAATATCACGTGTAACTTTCTTGGAACTTCGAAAATGAGCAAGTATAACTAACTACAATATCCAAAAATGTGTTAAGTATTGAGACCCCCACCACCCAACCGCAAGAGTAGCCAAATCAGTGTATGGAAATAAAAAATAGCAAGGGAAGCCCAAACCAGTGTTAGTCCAAGAACTAGATCTAAATCGTTGAAGCTTCACGGTTTCCTTCAAGACATTAGTTAGTGAAATAAATTGGTTGGCAATGTATACACTAAAAACATGACCAAGTGAGCAACAGATTAGAGAAGCTAGATGACAAGCTTGTGTACCAGAAAAGTCTTTCAACATAAGAAAAATATATTGCACATGTCAGTTAACAATTGTTCCATTAACTAGTTGCCCCATTTGTTATGTTTAAATCCTTTATAATGTAATAAAGTTGGATAATCTACGTGTCCTACACAGCACTTATTGTTCATGGGCCAAGGTTAATCTTTTGAATTAAGAATTTCCTTTGGAGATGGTTAATAATTAAAAGAACATTGCAAGAACCAGGGTGTTTATCAACGTAAAAACTACTTACAGTGCAACCCAATGGCCTTGGACAGCCTTCAAAAAACATTAGTGTCTTTGTTAACTTTTTCCCAGCTTGCCCTGCGCTGCCAAGATCTTCCAAAAACTTGTCCACGTGAAATGACTCACAGTACCCTACTTTTGTTGAAGAAAGATTATCAATTGAAGGAACTATTTGAGCACCAGTACAGCGAGCTATACGCTCTAAAAGCTGTCTCTTGACATTAAGAACGAGAGATATGTCCTTAGTTAGAAGATAGTCCTGCGCATATCGAGATACTGATCTTTCCACCAAAAGAACATCTGGATGGTGTGCTTCAATCTTTGCAACAGCCATTTTCAAATGGTCCATTTCCTAGAAAAGACAACAATTGCCAGATGTCATTGACACACAAGAACAAGTAAGAGCAAATATGAAAGTTTCAGGAGGCACTTCAGATGAGCATAACATTTACAGACACGGAGAAATTTAAAGCTTCACCTGCTGTAACAATGTGTCAAAACTTGACAAGTGGTTGGCAACTCGTTGATATTCAAGCGCACCACCAAGCAGTAGCATCCTCGGTTTATTGATTTTTGATGTCATTCTTCGATGAGCCACATTTTTCTTGCAAACAACTCCTTTAATCACCATACTAGTAAGTAAACAGAGTGAGCTTCATCCCATTTATAGAAGATCAAATATAATACAAAAGCAAATGCTCAATCTAACTGAATTCAGTCTAGAGGACATTTTAATATACATCACTTCCTATTTCCAAAGATCTTTGAAGCCATTTATATTCTTCTAATAATATCTACTCAATAGAGCCCCGTATGATATTGAAGAATTCAAAAATAAAAGGACTATAATCTCCAAAGGGAAAAAGAAAAGAAGAAAAAACTGTTGAATAAGCTCTGATATTTTATTTTTCTTCTCCTGTATCCATAACACACATGGTAATAATAGGTAGACCACAGTCTTTCAGAGGAAAAGGCACTAATGAAAGAGTAATCTGTTCAGCACAAAGCCAGATTCTCCTTAATGCACGCGGCACAAAAATGAGTGGGTATCAGGATGTCAAACTTTTAAAATAGAAGCTTAAAATTTGAAATGCCAAACAAACAAACAATTTAAGAAAAGCTACAAGGGAATCAAATGATTAAACTGTGGCTATCAAGTTCCTAACTGTGTCTATGTCAAGAATAACAATTCCAGTGTTTCTCTAATTGCTAATATGTTCAAATTATGGAACAATTCCCAGAACCAAGTATCAAAAGAAACTATTGAATGCTTCTGGAGTATAAATTAGTTATTTATAATTTTTGAAAAACTTTTACATCATGTATGTGGCGTACGTTAGAATTATTAGAGGTATAACCCAGAAACCCAAAGACATTGCATCAAGAGAAAATTACCTCTGATGTCGTTGCCCACTAGCTAAACACTTAACCTTGACATATCCACCAGGATCCATACCCCCGCCCGTGCTAGTATCTGGCTTCAGAAAATTGGCAGCTTCCAAGGATAATGAAGTAATAATCTCCAACCAACTCTCTTCCATATTATCCTCATCATTCTGGAGATTTTCAGCTTGAAGAAGTTGAGTGATCAAAGCTCTGAAATGCCCATCAACTACACTTTTCATGGCCTGTCGGTGCTCCTGGGTGGACCTGTCCCTACTCCGTGACTCCCCCACATCAAAACTACGAGACTGTAGGTAACCCCATTTTTCTGAAGAATCATACCTTGTGTCATCATCATCTTCCGACAATAGGGTCTCTCGCTCATCCTCCTCATCTTCAGGTTCTGGAGGGAGCCAAAGAAGACCATTGCTCTCATAATCCACAGGTTCACAATGTGCATCATTTGAAACATCAGAGCCAGAGGGTCGAGACAGAGTATCACTATTTGATACATCTGTTTTGTCCCCGATCCTTCTAGAATAATCTGATTCCCGAGCTTCACAATTTTTAGGTGACAAAGATGATTTTGAATCGCCAGTTATGCATGTGCTTTCTTCGGTCGGATGAACTGCATGCTGCTTGTAGATGTGATCGGTATGACTATAGTTGGCAGTAGCAGAGCACATATCAGAACCCAGAAGCATGTCTTCGGAATGGGATCTGTAGAATTGGTAGTCATCATCCTCTTCATCACTCCTGAAACAAAAGGCATAAATCACGACCAGTTTCAAGAAAAATGAAAGTTGAAAATAAGAGAAGAAGATTAGGCAACCCCCACAATCCTTATGATAGCAAATACTCTAGCTATAAAAGTACATGCATTGCATATTTACAGAAAGAAACACAGTAAAAGTATGATAAATATGGTTCATAGTTGAACCATGACACATTAGATGAGAGGATAAAATCAACAAAAAAAGAAAGACTGCTTAAAGAGTTCTCTGTAAATAACTACTTCATTTAGCCCCAAGCTGCATTTAGGCCTCAAACACAAATCAGACGGGATACTATCGAGATCATCAATATATTAGGGAACGTCATTATAACCAACTCATCAGTTCCTCCACTAAAGCTCCACATGGTTCACGTCTCATACATTGTTTTAGAAATGAGCGAAACCAACATGAGGAGAGTATCACAGATTACAGAAACCAAAAGATCAGAAGGCACATCAAGTCTCGTCATAGGTAGTAAGTCCCTAAGAATATTGATAACCTGTCCAATAGCTGCTACATTAGTGTGAAGCAGAAAGCCTTTAATCAGCCAAAACAAGGGGGGAAATGCATTCATACTGGCAAAGGCCACCTGCTCTCTCACAGACACTTGAGGATCACATTCAAAGTTTTCAACATCGAGAAATGAGAAAAATCGGTTTTCTACCAAAGGAGTTTAAATGAACTAAAGATTAGATCGATTATCCAACAAAACTAGCAAAACAGGTCAACAGTTGTAGAGTCTTCAAAGGAGGAAACTAGTTCATGGATGTAACGTTCAATTCATATGCAACAACAAAGAAAGTCTTGGATGAAACAATTAATACCTAGCAAATAAGATAGAAACGGCTCGCATAAAAAACAGAAATTCAAAAAATATAGTTACAATACTGCAGTCAATTCTACAAAATTAAAACAAGGATGGTACACCTGCTGCAAGATCCAAACTGGTCGGTGATAGTATCCTCAGTAATAGGATATTCCATCTTTCCATAACTTTTTAGCCGATCCTCTTTTACTGATTCTAGATCCATCTCCACAGACTGACAAGAGCTCTGACCAGCAGTAGGTGAAATTTGCTGGAAGGGCCCAGTGGCATATGTAGCTGAACCAGTACTGCTAACGCTATTACAGGTGTAGCAGCTCGATTGATTACTGATCAAACTCAAAGAAGATGGAGATGAACTGAGTCCAGGACTGGACACAGCTATAGTGTTCTCACCAACATCTGCACACGGCTTCCATTGCTTGAAACAGTAATTGCAGACGCGTATCCTATCCCCATCTTCCCGCCTACTCTTCAGCTCATCAGACAAAGCCGGAACAGAATTTGTGGTACACTTGGCACAGAAAACTCGTCCACACAATCGGCAATGGTGCCTGCGGTTAAAAACAGTGAACTGGCAATCACAATCGTAGCAGACCCTGCAGCTCTCGTCGGGCATCCAAAAATCTCTGGACATGTTTGCACGTTCTTTTCTCTGCGGTATCCATGATTTCACCAAGTCAGCAATCGCAGACGGTTTCCTGTCCTCTGGAGTCCCCATAGATCATAAATCTCAATCCTCATTTTCATAAAGCAATCATCCGCCGCCTCTCTCCTATAAACCTCCCTAAATCATCATCCAAACCAAAAACAACACCAAAACTTAATCCCCACCGCCTGAAACTTCTATTCACAACCAGCTGTTTACTACTACACCGGATCAAAACC
>JAYMSM010000515.1:0-10261 GCA_036897885.1 Plantago crassifolia | reverse complement strand
AAGCGGCAACAGATGATAATTTGCTCGCATCATTGATGAAATTACAACATTCATTTTCTAGAAATCTGCTTCAATAATTCATACTATCATAGTACCAATTATATGCATACAATGATTGAAGATTTCACATAAAAGAGAAAGTGACAATACTGCATGCTTTACATCCATTTTAATTCTACTTTCGGAACATTTAGATTTCATATCACTAATTAATACAACAACTAGTTGTCCCGATATTTGATCTATAAATACCTAATAACTCGAACTTTGTGGAACCATATATAATTAGCTACTATCTCTCTTCCTTCAAAACATTTCAAATAACATGGCTTCAAGGTTCTTGGTTTTCTTCTTGGTCCTTATCTGCGTTGTTGCAACTGGTATGCTATATCTTTCTCAAACCTATAATTTATTGGTTCTTTTTTTGGGTTTTCATCTTAATCATGTAAGTATTCACTTATCTATATGTGTTGACACTTGACAGTATCAGCAGCAAATCCAGAGAAGAAAAAGGATTGTGTTAAGCACTGGAGACAGTGTGAAATAACGATTCCAGACAAGGATTTGAAATGCAAAACCAACGCCGACTGCACGAAATTCGCATGCAGATTCGGTTCCTCTGTATGTTTGTTGCATCTGTGCTCTTGCCTTACTGCCAGAAAAGAAGGCCGTTTCGCAACTCATCCTATTCTTGACACTGTTGGCAACTAAAAACTCAAGCAGGTTCTTTTCTTATATGTAGTACTACTACTCTGTTATACTCGACGCAGAATAATAAGACTAAAAGGGACAAGGAACAAGTTCTGTTCTTATTGTATGCTTAGAAGACTATCTCTTTGTGTATATGACTCGTATTCGTGAAAGATGTAATATTTTTTTATTGTGTCTAAATCAGACAAAATCATAAATATACGTTGAAAATGTGTCGAATTTCATTTCAATGGTCTGCTTCACTGCTTGTATATGAAAATCTGCACAAGAATTGAATGGAAAAAAAACCCGGTTTTATGCTTATGTTGTTGGAATTGATCTTGGTTTCTTCGTATTCTTGACTGATTTCAAGCTTATGTTGTCGAATTCAGAGTTCAGATTAATTAAGAATCGATCGTATATGTATGTACAGTGTACACAGTACACCTGATACTCTACAGACCAAAGACATAATACAGATTCCCAAATGAAAAAGGATCACAGAACAAAATTTACAGCCATACGATTACATGGCATTAAATCTCTTTCTCCTCCATGGCTCGACAATTCTGATTGTACACGTACAACTCTGAGACATTTTCGAAAATAGTTCAGGCTCATTTGGATGCGAAAATGTCTTCCAACTCTTTATGCAATCCCTTTGGTTTAGACTTGGCATCAATTGAAGGCGATGCAGATGAGCTTCCACTCCTTTTAGTCTTCCAGAACCCACTCCAGCTCGTCTTGCTTGTTGAAGCTTCATTAATCGATTGAGTTGTCTTGCTTCCTTCTCTGCTAAAGCTAGACCTGGCTAGTTCTCTTATCTGCCTCAACCACGGCTTTTCACTCGAGTTGCCAGAGCTCCTATTCCTATCAACAGGAGTGACATCCGCAGTTTCAACACGCTTATCAACTGGGAACCGTTTTTCCAAATTCTTCACCAAACAATGAGGGCAGAAAAACAAGATGAACCCAACGAATGCTGTTCTCAAACCACACAAGAAGCTGTTCTTTATCGGATCCATGTCCCGTATCTGTCCATAAATAGCATACCATTCATTCATCATTTGTACTATAAACGACAGCAAGAAGACAGAAATCATCGATATGCCGATCTTCCTCTCTTCACTGTCAGAAATATCCTGTTCCAAAAGAATCATACAAAATGCAAAAATCACAACTTCACATGACACTGAGATGATCTCCGCTAGCTGAACTTTTTTCTGTATGAACGGCTTTTTGAGAACCATGAAGAAGAGTTGGAAGCAGGTTATACACAGCAAGGCGATTATGGGGTTCTTTTTCGACCAGCTATCTGAGTAAGCACCAGCTACAATCCCAAGAGCTGCACGTTTAATACAATCAAGTGACGTGTAGTATATACGAAGAATCCCAAACAACTTTTGAATGACAGGTGCTTCTGCATCTTCTGTTTCGTCATCTGAAGGAATGATTTGGTCACCTCTTTTATTCAAGCTACTTCCAGATATCTGAGTGAGCATATATTTTGGGGGCCCTCGGAGATCCTCGAATAAGGGACCTAATATTGTCAAGTGACTTGAAGTAGGCTTGGTTTTCCAATTCCATTGGCCTCTTTTACCAGGACCCAGTGTGACACGTATAAGCTCTTGGTACCAGTGATATTGTTTGCCTACTTGGTGTATCTCTTTGTACTGCAGTAGCTTTCCAAGTGTGATTCCGTAGGAAAGGAAGAATAGCAGAGCTAGCAGTAGGAGAGCTACTAGACTGAGCATCAGAACACCGACAGCAGTTCCTGAAGAAGTGCCCCCTTACAAAGTACAAACACGAAGGTTTATCATCTTTAAGTCAATGGAAACTCTAACTCAAGAGTATGTAGAAGAATCAAGTGAACATGAAGTTAGGAAGTACCTCTGATTAAAGAGGCTGAGGCTTCACAGAAGCAAGGTACAGCAAGTATTAGGAGAAAGATCTCGAATCTTGGAAATATAAGCGCTTTGTAGCTCCATGTTTCCTTGTTCTTCACCTTGAATTTATGAATCATAATCAGTAATAGATGCAACAGTATCAAGCCACCACTGATTACCGCTAGCCAGAACATACTTCTGCTGAAATCTCTCCACCTATTATTGATGATTGCATTACATACTGAAATACATTGAATATTTACACACAGTTGCTCCTTTGTCATTGGATTTATGCATTATACCACTTAATAGGGAACAAAATACTTACCCGTGCGAATTTTGTGGATCAGGAATGTACTCAGCTTCTGGCAAGATATTATGACTCTGCCTTGAAGAATAACCTCAATCAAGATACAAGGACTTGGTAGAAAAGCTGCGTGTAAAAGTAACCGTGTCTAACCTCAAAATATGATCTGTATTCTATAGGAGAGAGTGGTAAGCCGAAAACCTTCGCTGCTGGACTGCCAACTTCTGGCCCAACACCCTCAAAGAACACTAGATTGTGTTCATGAGAATTGTGCAACATCCGATTCTTTTGAGAACTCGAACCCCACATGACAAGATTTTTGCTTTCCTTTTCCCAAGGAAGATCAAAGTAAGGTATACTCCACTGCAAGCCCCTTGTAAGTTCATAATACTCAACAGGCCACGTGACTGCCAGCCATCTCGAGAGAGCGAAAAATTGAATGTGGGAAGCGAACCTCTGCATGGTGAAAACAGAACATGTTAAGTCATAATGCCCAGGTCTTGCCAATTTTCTTTATGGACTATCGAAAGAGATTGGAAGTTACAAAAAGACTCCGTGCAGGATGAATGAAGTAGATGGAACTTGGTCGAATAAATGCTCCAACAGCTAGCAAACTTGTGGTTGAAATAGTGAGGAAAACCACAACTAATGTTGTCAGAGCAAAAACAGCTGTTGCGAACAACGAAACCACCATAGATTCCATAGGCACAGAATCTGTGAAAACGTTACCAGTTCTGTAAATTATAAAAACTTAAATAAATGAAAAACATATGTTGCTATATACAAAGTGGATAGACCATGATTAACCAATAATATATGGAGACGACTGAATGCTTACAGTGCCTCACTTGTAGAGTATTAGATGCACGATTTCTATTTCCAGAAACATCAGTTGTGATGTTTTCAGGAATACTAATAGATATGGTACCCGTATCTGCTTGTATTTGTGCAGCATAGCTGCTCCGGCTCATCTCATCGAAGCTGTTCAAGTAAGCAAAGTAATATAAATTGCCAGTTTCATACTGAGTAAAACGTAGTATCATTATCTTTAAGAATTCAATTTCAGCAATGCTTGTAACCAATTCAACTGTCGTACCTCTCTAAACGACCACCACTGATTGATATATGAGATGAGTTGAAGCCAAATACCGGCTTCACAAATTTTATCAGAACCATTATACTCTTTTCTTTGGTCCGCATGTTGCATGTGGTGCTTAGCTTGACTGTTGGCATCTGAGAATCTATTACCAAACAAGAATGAGAAAAATAATTTTAAGTTTCTTTGTGATATTTAATCATAGTCAATTGTCAAGGATAGGAGAGTATTTGCACAATTGCACAAGCCTCATTTTATATTTCCTTCGGTATAGGGAATCATCAATAATATTGGAGTATTTTCAGATAAGCTGTATGCAAAGCCAGAAGTATATACCATAGAGGAAGGTAATAGGGGCTACCGAAGCAACAGGGGTCCCCTGCCTGCTTAGTACCAAGTCCGAGTGCAGGCTCACTGTCACAATGGCCACCTCAGGTATGTTCGTGAGCTGCAAGGACAAAAGAGGCACAATTAAGAAGTATACCGGATTTGTATGGCTAGTTCTACCATTGTCTATTAAATCAACACAATTAGTGCAAAAAGCTGAGCAGACCTGATAGCCGAATCTACGCTGCCCCAAGCTATTCCCACTTATTGGCACAAGTGTTCCCTGGCTCGCATTAAGAGAGCTAAAAACTTCTGCAGTTGAGTTGACAACAGGTTCCGTGAAATAGAGATACACCAAGAGGTCCTTGTTCTTGTTAGTTGCCAGTACGGTTCTTGTATCAGTGTCGATCTGGAGTAGCCTTTCCGGTATACGAGTCCGCATATTCGCATATACACTTCTTCTGTCTGAAGGATTCAAAACAAGTTATCATCAGTGTTTCTTAACTTCAACTAAGTACATGAAAGAACAAATGGTTCTGAGATATAATTAAGATGAATAAATGACAACCCACACTTAATCAAAACTCACCAAAGCGTATGAATAAACTTGAATTTGTTGTTCTTGTGAAAAGGTTTCCTGCAGAGTCCGTGCAGAAATTTGTATCCATGACCAAGACCAAGCGCCCGTATTGAACTCTTTTAGATACACGGACGACAATACTGTATGCCAAGTTTGGCTGGATGACATTAAGTGTATTTGGCATGACCTCCCCGGAACCATACACAAGTAGCTGTCAACAAGAATACAACCTTTAGCTAGACATTTGTTACTAATTGATAGACGAACATGTTCGACTTGTAAAAGATATGTTGACCATTCACTCACACTGCAGGAGTTGGCAGAGGAACATCTAAAACCACCTCCCCCACCACATGGCTCACTGAAAGATATGTTTACTAAAACATGAGAAGCACTTGTAAAGGTTGTGTCACTTGCAATGTATGCAGTCGGGTTAATCATGTCTGAAAGTAAAAAATGTAAGAACCAATTGTTAGGGCAGTCTAGAACTCAGAAGCCTGAGTTAGTCAGGCAATGGATTTTCACAGTAATATGTACTATCTCCTTTCTTTAATAAGACATTCGTCGTGAAATGTATACTTAAGAACATGACTGAGTTATGCCTACTATTTTTATCGAGTATAATAACTTTTGATTCATCATAAACCAGAGTCTAATTCCTCCATATGAGAAGACTGAGTAATATACATAGAGAGTGCTTAAATAGAGTAATAGACTCTGAAACGCAATTCCAATATCAAAGACGATGCAGACAGAATAAGGGTGTATGCCTAACCAATAGTCCAGTTATGGCTAGCGCAGGCAACTCCGGAAGACCCATTGGTGCACACCTCAAAAGAGTGATTCCCATCCGACAACCGTGTATAGGAAATCCTTCCATCATCACAAGCCGAATATGTTCCATCATCCAGCTGCATTATTTAACTTTATTAAACATACAATCGAACCAGAATCAATGAGCCATAAAGCTGGATATTCTAGATGAGCATGTGCAAAGATATAGCACTATTTAATATCAATGATTAGATAACAAACATCCCTCATTTGAAATCACCTCCACTTGACATTTGACAACATGGACAGAGGATAACTTATGCTACATTCAACTATGCACAATCTAAGACTTCACATATAGCAACTGAATACACACATTAGTTCTAAAGACAGTTTCTTCTGAATTCAATAGTTATTGAAATTAAATGGTTCATTCTATCTTCATGCAACTCATGTATCTCTATGTCTGAAACAAAATGCTATAATGAAGAAACAACCAAAAAACTGAAATTATAAGGCTTTTGTTCTGTGAATAAAACTCCAGAATGCAATAAAAACCAACCTTGCAATTAGTGGAACAATCAGTGCAAACAATAGCTGTACTAGCATTGGCACCCGAAAGAACTCGAAAAGCAAAACTGGCCGAATTTCGATTCGACAAAGCAAGAGGAGTTCTTAGAAACTGCACAGCCACCTGAGACCGAACCCGAAAACTTAAAACAAGCAACACCCAACAATGCAAAGCGAAGATTGAGCAAAACTTGAACCCCATTTCACCAAACAGCTTGAAAAAACTCAGCTACAGTTTTCCACCATCAACTCACACTAGAAACATTCAAACATTGACCATGTGAAGCACAATTTCCGTAATGCTGGAGCATCCGGACATCTGTTTGCTCACTGCAACATAGATATGTGGTACGTGGGAGTAATAAAATGGTTGTAATAGAGAGAAAGTGTAGTGTGAATTGTGGAGAGAGAGTGGATAGAAGGGTGTTTACTGTTTAGTGGTTGATGA
Source organism: Plantago crassifolia (assembly GCA_036897885.1). Lineage (NCBI taxonomy): Eukaryota > Viridiplantae > Streptophyta > Magnoliopsida > Lamiales > Plantaginaceae > Plantago > Plantago crassifolia. Next base: position 3,583 of record JAYMSM010000515.1, on the reverse strand, counting down.
AGCACATGAGTGACACACAAAGACAAAAGAATAGTGTAGTAGTGTATGCATAGAGTTGGTAGTATTAAATGAAGATAGAGGATTCGAGGACATTAATCGTTTCTGATCCTTGGCCATGAATGTGAAAGAGAGAGGGACGTTTGAGTAGGGCATTAATCGTTTCTAAATGTCATTGTTTTTCATAACCGGAGACCGGACCTGTTCTGAGGTCGGTCCATCCCGGACCGGACCGGTCGATTCGGAAAATACCCTATACGCAGCAACTAAAGAAATCGCCTATTCCACAACCACCATACCAGTCGTGCTCCTCACCATCACCAGATTCACTACCGATGAACAATAACCACATCCCACCCTCTCCACCGATTCGACCTCGACCCCAACTGCTCCACATTGCAATTACCCTCTCTTCATCTTCGAACTCCATCGTCGAGCACGGGTGGTGGTGGTGGCTGGTGGAGAGGTTGACGGAGCGATTGGAAAAGGATGAGAGGGAGGCTGTGGAGGCCGAGAGAGAGGAAGGATCAGCGGTTGTGGAGAGGCGACTTGGTTCGCGGTGACTGGCGAGGACGGGAGGAGAGGAGGTCGTTACTGTGGTGGAGGTGATTGGTGGCGTCGTGAATGAAGATGGAAGGAGGGAGAGGGAGGGAGGCGTGAAGGGGATTTGCTATGTTTCTGATTTTGGGAATAAATGTAACTATGTATAAATGTAATATAATTCTTTCTTTTTTTATTCAAGACCTTTGACCGGGCCAAACCGAAAACTGGTCGGTTTTGGCCCGGACCAGACGAAAAACCAAATTTTCTAAAAAGCTAGGACCGGAAACCAAACCGGTACAGTCTGGGCCAGCCCAAAAATTGGAATTCCGGCTCGGATCCGTTTCTGCTCAACCCTAGTTGTTACGTCCTTTTAGAGAAAACTTCCTATTTTGGAAAAGTTTCCATTTGCGGGTAACTTCTATTTTGGTAAAGCTTCCATTTTGGAAGTTTCTGTTTCTGGAAATCTATTTTGTTGGCCCATACATCGAATTCTATCTTGGCCCGTTTTGGAATTCGAGTCGTGAAAGTAAATATAAGACTAGCGATAGTCTTGTTGAACTTTTTGTGTCTTAGGTCCAATTGGACAAGATGCAGGATTTTAGAACATATAATTAAAAAGAGAAAATTACAAAAACTACCCCTGCAATTGACCCAAAACAGATTATACTTAGAATTGACCGGGAACGCTCATATAATTTATTGTTCAAAATTTATCAAACTCATATTTTGACGATATAGTCGGTCTCCTTTGTTACTAATACTTTTGGGTCAATTATAAAGCAATCTCAACGGGGCGGTGAAACCGGTCTCACGATCTTGTGACCGCACCCGCGACCGTCCATAGACCATAGTGGACGGTCTTAGCACCAAGAATTATTCTTTGTAAACTGTGTATAATGAATTTTCAGCAACATACCTTCATGGTTATTTCTAATATCTTATTTTTTGTAGTTGGCTCGTGCACGGGCAAATATGAATCATAACGATGTGGCAATAGAAGTAGGGGATGGTGTGGAGGTAACTTATAATATATGTTTCTAAAATATATATGTTGTTTATGCAGTTACATTTGTACATGTCTCCATATATGTTACTGATTTAAGATTACATAATATGTGTATAAACTCTCTAGCACATTCATTCTAGTTTACAATTGTTTCTTTTCCTATAGTTGACTCGTGAACGACCAATTCTGAATCTAAATGAACCAGCACCAATGGAGGAAAGTGGAGAGGTAAATTTCAATATGATTTTATAAAACATACAACTCATATGTTGTTACATTTGTACATGTATCTAGAGTACTCGCTAGCACATTTCTTCTTATCTTTGCTACTTGTTTTTTCCCCTTCAGCTCACTCGTGAGCGAGCAAATCTAAATTTGAATCTGAATGAGGTACCAATGGACGATGTAGAGGTAAATTATAATCCATGTTTTCTATAATAATTACAACCGTTTATGTTATATTTCAATAGGTCTTTAAAACAATCATGTTTCTAATTCTTTAAATCCCTACAGTTGGCTTTTGAGGAAACAAACACCAATTTGAATGATGTACCTCCACTTGTGGAAGGCAGTGCAGAGGTAAATCAATCTTTGTTCCTATAACATGTACAACTATTTCTGTTGTATTATGTCTTCAAGAGATGCATAACATGAATGCTCTTATTGTTATAATTACAGAAAGCTGGTGAGCTGGCAGTAGCTGTGGAAAATCTGAAGGTGGATGCACCATTACCCCCGAAGAAAAAGAGAGCATGGAGGATCATGAACGAAGAGTGAAGTTTGATCATGTCTCATCCTCTATTCTCCCGGTAGATCAATTCAAGCATTATCGAGCTATTTTGCTCTATACAATTTATTGGAGGAGTCGAGGAGTTCACATGAAGCATGAAAACGTGGAATTTATCTAGTACCTATATAACTATGAGAATTAATAAACTGCATTTTCTAGTACTTTGTGCTGTTTGAGGAACATGTTCAAGGATTATTTTTGTGATTGTTGCCTGATATATGATTATTCTGGATTTAAAAAGAATTATATATCAACCTTTGCGTTTTCAATACATTTGTGTTGGTGAAAATTAGAAACTTGTCGAATTCTATAGATATATAGACTAAATGTGATTAGTGTGTAAATACTATTATTTTTCTTTTCGTTTTAAACTACTTGCGAAAATGAAAAATGTTTTGACTTTCCTATTGTATTTGTTATGTCAACTGTTTTTTCTTTAAATGAGACTTCCGCCATTGTTTCTGTTTACTCATCATTTTTAATGTTTTTTGTTGTCGTCACTCAATATATGTCACTCGTTTCCTTTGCATTTATTCATTTGTGCGTTCATGACATCCAATTGGATTCCAGATCCTTAAATTAAGTATAGTTTAGATGTATTGACATAATATTCTTATACAACAGTAATATAGAACTGGTGAGCAAACTTCATCTTGAACCTGAGTACGTTAAGACTTAAGATGTCCAGGGTCCACTAGCAATCTCCCACATATCACATCATAAAATCTACTTAATTGGTCATAGAAAACATCTAGTTGATTAATATAGTCACACTATTTTGTTGTCCCGTGAGGCAAAAGTATCATACCTATTTGTTGAAATCGAAAAACATTTTTAGAATTTGATCTTCAGATTTTATGAAACATTACTTTCAAAACATGCGTTGACTTTTTTGAAACAAGTCAGCTTTTTGATCAATACGACCCACCCCTGCTTCCAGTTCGTTGGTATATTATTTCCTTATTTGCACTTCTTTCAATATCAATTCATGCACAATAATGACATATGTAGTCGGTGACAGTTCCTAACGAACGAGATGATAAGACAACTGGTGATGATAAGTCACCTTATTTATGAAAAGATACATAGAGGAGCTTTCCAAACCGGTCACCTATAGTCACCTTAGTAACATTTATCAAACAGACTTATTTATGAATAAGATGAAATCATTTGATAATGTGATTGGTAAGGTCACACCAAACACACACTTAATGACGTTGATGCCTCCAAAAAAATCTTCGTACCCT